>PVJC01011705.1:0-41063 GCA_004026665.1 Murina feae
GTGGACTGACAATTTTCGGGGGTTAAGGGTGTTGGGGATGCGTGAAGAGACTGGACAATAATTGTACACCTATGGATGAGGACAATGGGGGGGGGCAAGGTCAGAGGTTGGGGTGGGAATTGGGAGGAGGGGAGCTATGGGGGAAAAAAGAGGAACAACTGTAATAATCTGAACAATAAAGATAAATTAAAAAAAAAAAGATCTTAAAAAAAAAAAGAAAGAAAGGAGGGGAAGAGACAAAGAGAGAGAAACATCCATGTGACCAGGGAAACTGAGGTATGTGGCCTTCACCAAAAAAGAATCTGGAACCTTTTGGTTCACAGGCCAATACTCTATCCACGGAGCCAAACTGGCAAGGGCAGGAATGAAGAATTTTTTAAAAATATAATCATAAATTATATGAACGCTAGAGGCTTGGTGCACAGATTTGTGCACTGCAGGGATTCCTCGGCGTGGCCTGCAGGGATTGGGCCGAAACTAGCTCTCTGACAACCCCCAAGGGGTCCCAGATTGCGATAGGGCAATACTCAGGTGATGCACCCCAGAACCAGGCTCCCTCCTCTCTGGTTCCGGGTGCGTCACCCAAGAACCACAGCAAGCAGTCACCACAGCTTGGCAGCTCCTGCGTTGAGTGTCTTCCCCCTGGTGGTCAGTATGCATCATAGCTACCGGATGATCAGATGCTCACTTAGGCTTTTATATATGTAGATATTTTTATTAAAATGTAAATTAAGATAATTTTTAAAATCAAAATATTAAAATTATTTCACATGCATATTTTCAAAATTAGTTTTTTCTAAAATATTCAAAATTCCCTATTGTAAGTGAAGGACAAAATTAAAATCTAAATCAAAATCTAAAGTGTAAAATATTTAAAGAATGCTGAAATTTTATTTTTTTTAATTAAATGTATAAAAAATTTAAATGTATTAAATATTTTAATAAAAAGAAACTATTAGCAATTCTAATACTTAGTGTTAATCTAGCTATAACTGATATTATGCTCTAGGCATATTACACGTATACCTATGTATATAAATTTAAATGAAATATAAATTTTTAGATATTGCACAATATTCGTCACCTCCCTCATGCAAAGTAAATACAATGCTAACTGTGAGCATCTTCAGAATCAAACTGAAACACAAAAGCAGCAAAAATAAAAAATAGATGTTAGAAAACTTTGTTAATAAGAATTTCAGTCACTTGTGGAGAGCGGCCTCGGTGTTTGGAAAGGTTCAAGCCTTGGACTAATGAGAGGGCACAGTCCTCTCATGGCCACATGCAAGTCCCAGCTTGGAGGGCAAAGCCCTCCCAGCACAATTATAACTAAAACTATAGTTGTAAGCTTGAACCTATGGCCCACACATGTGGCCCCACATGCCTGAGTGATATGGGCTTGACAGGTTCAGGTGCATGTAATTGAGTAGGATCGAAACACAGGAGAACGTTGCAAACATCTTGACTATGCCCTTTCTTTGCCTCGTGGAATCTGGCTATAAAATAAAGACACAACTTGTAGTCAATGGCACTGTCGCTAGCTCTCCATGAGAGAGGCTCTCCATCAGAAAGGACAGCGCCCCACCCAGACCCAGCTTTCTTCTCTTGTCTGTTTTTTCTCAATCCTTCACCGCCCCCTCTCAGGCTCACCGAACCTGGCTGAGCTGGTTTGGCACATAAAGCGCCCAGTGTGGGGCTGAGTGTGCCATGGCCATGCCAGCTCACCAGTCACTGTCTAAGATCCGACAAGTATCTAATTAACTAAATACTTCTTCCACTCAAATAGGTGATAGAGGTGTTGGCTAATGCTGTCGTAGTAATCATGAAACATATATGTGTATCAATTCAGTTTGTTGTACACCTTACACAATGTTTTATGCCAAACATATCTCAATAAAATTGGGGGCAAAAATCTTTCCTAAACCCTGAAGCTGAATCTATCTCAAAAGAGCAGCAGCACAATCTATAGACTCACCACATTCAAAACAGTTGCCTTTTGTTTCAGGAACACAGCAGGGAAGAAAAAAAAGTGGAAGAACATTTCCTTTGGGTCTGAAAAATGTTAATCTTATTAAGAGATGTTCAGGATGTTAAAGATTCCTAGTTGCTCTATCAGGGCTGAGTACTAGTCATCAACTAGCTCTCTAAAGAAGTATAAGGTCCAGGGCTGAGGCCCCTTTTGCCTTGTTCTAAGGGCAGTACTGCCTGCGCCAGATGTGACTTGGATGCCAGTGAAGGTCCTATGTCAACATATGTAGAATGGATTAATATCACTAAATAACAATGACTCTCAAAAGTTCCTATGCTATTGTTATGTTAGGACAAACTAAATAAACAATTTTTTAAGTTTAAAAAATTAATATATTCAATAAACTCTAGATTGCAGGTTCTTGATGCTGGTATCATAACAGTGGAGGTCACTGCTATATACTCTGTATACTAGGCGTATCATACTTATTGCATAGTAGGAGTGAATGCTTATCAAATAAACTGATGAGTGAAATATGTTATGCCTACTATGCATTATGTGACAAGCTAGAGTTAAGACACTGGGTGCCCTCTACCTATGATCTCAAGGAGACACCTAAGACATGATTCACATGCCAGAGTAGAATTTATTAACCTCTTTGTTGGTCCTTTCCATGACTTCTGACAGTGCAACCCAAAGCAGACAGCCCTCCTGCTATGACCATAATTCAAGACAAGAGCAGGGTCATTGCTCATCACTAACTGCCAATTTAAATCAGTACCAGGTATGAGGTCTCATTACTTTCAGTTTAATACAAAATTTGAGAACAGCCCTGTGAATCTTGGAAGATGTTCCAGTCTGACAGTCTTATTGCAATTTTAGTCTGGACTCTGGCTCCTTCTCTGCCTCTGCTCCAAGCTGAAATCAACTGCCAGTCTCTGTTCCAGACTGGAGCTGTGCCATAAGCATTTCCCCTGGCAAATGAGTCACTTCCCCGTGACTTTAGGGTTTGATGGCACAACCCACGAACTCAATCTGGAGTGTGGGTCATCTGGAACTGGTAATAAAACTAGGTATAGTGCATCAGTGCCAAGCTTTGAGTGAAATATTTCAATACATCCATCCAGACTTCGATTTATAGGGACTTTATAAAAAGGAACAGAGAAAAATAAGAATTGGTACAATAAAATGAAACACAGTTTTAGAAAATGCCTACCTTTATAACTGTCAAAGATTATAGTTTCCATGAAATTATACTTTTTTTCTTATTTTCCTTCCTCCAGAATAATCACACTTACCCAGACTCCCAGCCAGGTAATTACATGAGTATGTCGACTCATTTAATGACAGTGTGTTTTTACCAGTTATGAGTAAATAATGTATTTGTACAACTGGTAATGATTTGCAACAAATTTGACTTATCAAGCAATACTGAGTTTAGCACTGATAAATATTAAAATATTGGATGCAATTCAGACCACATTGGTTGGAATATACCAGTGTAGGTTTCAGGGTAAGCAGAGCAGCATAATAAAAATCAAGCGCATTAACTTCACCTAAAAGGCCAGCCTGACAGCACTGGAGACCAGTATCTTCCCTTTATTCCCAAGGCACATGTAACATAGACCTCAGGCTCCAATAGTAGCAAAATCTCCTCCAAAGTTCTTCCAATGAACTTTCCCATTTTCCAGGGAAGAACACCTTATAAGGAGAAAAAGGCAGTCTCCACCTCACAATTTAAAATTTAAAAAATTTTCAACAGCAACCCAAAAAATGTGGCCTAGGATTAAGGGAACCAGGACTGTGGATTTCATGCATTGGGAGTTTCTTGGAGACAGTGTTTACCTGTATAATCACTGCTCCACCCAAAGACTTGGTGCAAAGCTGGTGCTTTGCCTATGCTTATTATAGTTAAACTAGAGGCCTGGTGCACAAAATTTGTGCACAGGGGGTGGGGGTAGTGGGGGTCCTTCAGCCCAGCCTGCCCGTTCTCACAATCCGGGACTCCTCAGTGGATGTCCTACTGATGGCCACAGTCTGGCAGCAGAGGCTCAGAGCAGGCGCCGTGTGTGTGTGTGTGTGTGTGTGTGTGTGTCCACTGGGGGCCTGACCCCAGCTGCACTGTGGAGCCTCAGAGCAGGAGCCCTGTGTGTCCCCACTGGGTCCTGCCCCAGCCACATCGGAGGCTTGAAGCAGTCGCCGTGTGTGTGTGTGTGTGTGTGTGTGTCCACCTGGGGTCTGACCTGAGCTGCATAGGAGGCTCAGAGCAGGTGCCCCATGTGTGTGTGTATTTGTGTATTTGTGTCTGCTGAGGGCTTGCCCCCAGCCACACCATGGAGGCTTGGAGCAGGCATCCCTCTGTGTTGATCCCTCAGGCTCCTGGCCTCGCCTGCATGTTGTTCTCTCCCTTGAGAGAACAGGGCTGGGTGCTGCCTGGGCCAGCACAAATGGGGACACAGTATCAAATCCCCCTGCACCAGACCTAGAGTCAACTCCCCACACGCTTGCCTGTGCCCCCTGGACACAGCACCCAGCCTAATAGAGGGGCTGACAGGCCCAGACACTTTCAGAGGCTGGGGAGCAGTGAGGCTGGATCCACTATGGAAGTGGTCGGATCCCACCTCTCCCCTTGGTTCCCGAGACCCCTGGCCAGGCCAACAGGCTCAAAAACTCCGGCAGAGCTGCCGGGATGGAACTGCTCCCCCCCTCCCCGCTCCCCCCCGCCCCCCCCCCGGGCAGATCCGGCCTGGCAGCTCAGTGGCCGGCACTTCCTGCCCGACCTCTGCCTGGGCCAACATGTCCAAACACTACAGTGTCAGGGGTGAGGGGACTGAGCACCGCCATCTTGTGGCTATGGGCATGGCCATCTTGTGAGAGTGATGCCTAATTTATATATTACTCTTTTATTAGATAGGATAAAGTGTTTTTTTCTTCTACATTTGATATAGAGTTGAATTCTTCAAGTTTCTATATACAATGTATTTCTATTTAAACAATAGTAGGTAACCTTCAGATTTATACATAACCTTCTTTTATAAAGAATATGAGATGAGCCCAGCCCTCATGGCTCAGTGGTTGAGCATCCACCTATGAACCAGGAGGTCAGTTTGATTCCCAGTCAGGGCACATGCTAGGATTGATGGCTCAATGACCTGTAGGGGGCATGCAGGAGGCAGCCGATCAATAATTTTCTCTCATCACTGATGTTTCTCTCTCCCTCTCTGAAATCAATAAGAATTTATTTTTTAAAAGAGAATATGAGATGAATTTCCTTTTCCTCCAAGGAGTATAGTTATGAAAATCAGGAATATTTCAAATTGCCACATAAATGTCTGACATTCTGCAACCTGTTGTGTGCACACAGCTCTGATGCTTTTCTTCAGGACTTTTAAGTTCATACTTTCAACATAAGATTAATTACTATTCCGTTTTATGCGCTCAATGCGAACCAGGTAACATCACAAGAATGGATCTTGAAGCACTATGGTATCTCACCAACAAAATAACTTTATTTTACTCAGGAAGAGAGTGTTTAAGGCCAGTACATTATTTTTATTTTGTCTCCATCTGTAGTGTTTGCAATTAACTTAATAGAAACTCAAGGGACATTTTAACTTTAATGACCCCTGTGTGTGGGTTTATGGCTAAGTGCAAGACTTCTGAAGTTGGTGTAACATGGTTTCACGGCACTATAGTAATTACCTGGGAAGTGCATCCATGCTGGAAAAACGCCACAAATGATCAATCATCTTGTGCTCTTTGGCAGAAAAAAACTAAATGAATATACACATAACTGTGCCTATATATGGAGTCACTAGGAGTCAGCTGATAAGTGTATACATAACAAGAAGTACAAAAGAATCATAAATTAACATCACCTATCATCCACGCCTACCCTCATTACAGCAGGTTAACAATTACAAGTATTTTGGTGGAAAAGTTAAGCTCCCATTTTCTTAAAACCAAAGATGAGATCATGCATAGTACTCAGATCCTGGGTACAGCCAAAACTGTAGTTTGGGGTTTCAGAGGGGACAGCATTCCCTGGTTATTTCATACCACTTTCCCTTCTGAAAGAATTTTTAAGCAGATGTTTACCTTGTCAGCATGTGTAACTTGGGCAATACGTTCTCAGTTTTAGGGGGTTATATACTCCTCCTCACTGTGAGTTATTCACAACATTTCTTGAAATTGTGCAAAGCAAGTTACGGTGAAGGTTCTCCAAGGTTCTGGCTGACTTATGTTTGGAATAAGTCTTTTGTTGCTATTTGCTTTCTGACAGAGGGACTGGAAACTGTCTAGACTTTGGAACTGACTTTGTGATATTTGGATAAGTACTCTTAGAGTGAGCAGTGTATTAGCATGTGGTTTACTATGCAAAGCAAGTTAAAAGATGGATTAAAGTGTATTTCTTAAAAGTGTGTTTTTTAGAAAACTTCCTAGCTGCCCCAATTTTGTGGTACAACAGACTCACTGTCTAAAAAATTGGCACGGTACTTAACTATCACCTTCAGCAACTGATTTTAGCAATGCTGCTGAAGCTGTTACTAGGTCCTTCCTGCCACATCACCACTTAAATCAACAGTGATACTAGTTGCGTGCTCCATTTACCACGGTTTAAAATAAAGTTTTGAATAGTAGCAACTCAAACCTCCATTCTGTAGCAACTACCTTTGGCCTTTTTTTCTTTGTAATAGGGGCTGGGGAATAAATAACCTGATGAACATGTAAAGTAGTAAATAGTTAATTGGGGATGAGTTTACATAAAAGAACACGTCTTTTTTCAAAAATTGTGTCTCTCTGTAATCTACATAACTTTAGTTGAAAAATAGCAATTTAAATGTGATAATCTTTGTGAATAGAGGTCTGAGTTGAAGGGTTCTCCTGCTCTCTCCAATTCACATATACCCCTTTCTGCACACCACTAGGGTAAAGACCCTGCATTGTATTATCCTAATTTTGTCCTCAAATCCTAGAATCTAAAAACAAAATAACTCATTTACTTGATGTATTGCTATTCCTTCACAAAAATAGAACAAATATGTGCACACAGAGTAAATTAACACCATGGTGGCATTGTCAAAATGAGAACCAAAGCACCAGGCACTGCCCCACCCCAAACACACAGGTGCACCAGGCTGTCCCATGAAGGCACCTCTGCTAGCCTCTCCTTGTATCACGGGCACTTTACTCACCACGTGCAACTTTCCTGCTGCCAATTCCTATGACCATGGAGAAGCATTATGTGCACTTCAGTTTGCCTTTAGGGAATAAAGTATTTTAACAATACAGCTAGAAGTATAAATTATACGACAGAATTAGCTCCAGAAATTCTGAGTGTTGAGTTCTCAAGAAATGCCCAGTTCTTGGATGTCAGATGCAGTATCTACTCTGGTTTTGCACTGATAGCCATCCTTAGCCCCTGCCCTGTCAACTTTATTAGTGTGAGTGGGAGATGTAGCTGGTTCCTGAGTTACTACTTTTAAACATTAATGATAGGAATGAGGAGATGCCAACTGTTACTAATGTAACAATACACAAAACTAGAGATAGTTGGGATCCTAAGTCAGGAATATGTTGACTTGAAAGATGCCCATTTGTCCACCTAGGTCCAAAGCATTTATCTAGGATGTGAAAGCCACTAAGGTATAAATTTTTCAGCCATGTACACAGGGATAGATGGCTATCAGCTTGTGTGGACCAGAAAGTTTTATTTCCATTCATTCATTCATTCACTCATTCCCAGCAAGATTCTGAAGTACAGCCAAATCAAAACTGGGTTAGTAGCTCAGCCAGTTCCAGCTTCAGGACATGTATATTTATTGATAACTTCCTTTAATGAGCCACTTCAATTTGATACCTTTCCAGTGCTAGACAAAGCTACAAAGAGAGCTAATTCCACAGTCCCCTCTGTAAGAAAGAAAGACCAGGTCAGAATATTATAAATTTCCCAGGCTGGATAAACTAGAAAAGACTGGCCCCTTCATATGCTCTTCAAAGGAGTCAAGGTTTAATCTATTACTGAATGAGAGTAAGATGATCTTTATAAGGCCTGCATATCGCTCAAGTAAGGAGAAGAGAAGAGGGGGAAATCAGAAATTAGATGGGAAAAAAAAGCACACACAGAAAAAAATGGGCAAGAAACAATAGAGAAGTAAAGCAGGAGAGAAAAGAGGGCTAGAAGCAAAAGTGAAGAGCTGTGAGGACCAAGGACAGTCACTCACCAACTATTACACTGAATTAAGAAAGGGGCAATATGTGGAAAGCAAAGACAGGCTAGACAAAGGAGCGAGGGGCAGATAGCATCCAACTTCTCAGGAATTCCACTTCCACCTACTCCAGTTTGCCATTATCACTGTGGATCATTGCAGTCGCTTCTTGGCATCTTCCTATCAAGGTTATTCTGTAGTTTTTCCTTCTATCCAGAAACAGAAATGATCCCTATAAAAGGTAAATCATAGCCACATTTCTTCCCCGCTTAGAACATGCCCCAACCTTCCCTTCACACTCAGAAAACACTCTAAAGTCCTTACTATGGATTCAGAGGCCACCCTTATCTGGCCGTACCTCTTCTTTAGCATGCTACAGCAAGGCCAACTTTATTCCTGCTCCTTGAACACATTATTTCCTCTTCAGGTCATGTGTGCTCAGTGTTGAACTCTGCCAGCAGAATTTCTCAATGCTGACTCCTTGTATTTCAGGGTTATAGTTCAAGTCATTTTGAGTGTGTTTAACTCATAGATGACACTCATTGTCTGCTGTAGGAATGAATGAGGATTCTTCCAAATCAAATTTCACCATCTTATTTCTAAGCTCACATGGTTAGCTTTCTAATGGTTCAATTCTAGAGTCACTGGCTTTGCTGTGGTTAAAGAATATGCTCCTTATTTAGAACTATCAGCCTTCCATAAGCATTTACTTCCTATGCATTTCACCAGTTATTTCCATTGTAAGTGAAACAAGCAATGCTTTTGGGGTCAACTTTTAAAATTAGAACTCTTATTAACCTAATGACTTTGTTTTTCCACCTATGCACTTTTGCATGCTATTCTACCTGTAGTGGATCCTAGAATACCCACCACACACCCCTTCCCTGCCATCTCCTCTATGCTCAGCCTTATTAACTCAGGAGTAAAGCCTTAGCTAATCTCTGGGAACTTCCTTAGTCACCCAAACTCAGAGAATCTTCCTTTGAACTCCCATAGCAGTTAAAACCTGGACTATTACTCGAGGCAGTGTGGTAATTAATCTCCAAATATGACCCCCAAAAATGCCTCCACTAGCTATCTTGTTACTCACATCAAGAGGTAGAGCTTATTCAACTCCATCACACCAGCACAGGCTGGTCTTGTGACTATCTTGATCAATTAAATGGGGGTGAAAATGGATAGTACTTCTGATCCCAGGACTTAAGAGTACTAAAAATTCCACTTCCTGGCTCTTAGAGGTCTAATCCATGATATAAGGCTACCCAATTGGAGAAAAAGGCCACATTAAGATGTTCCATAGCAGCGGTTCTCAACCTGTGGGTTGTGGGTCACAACCTCTTTGGCGGTCCAACAACCTTTTAACAGGGGTCACCTAAGACCATCCTGCATATCAGATATTTTCATAACAGTAACAACATTACAGTTATGAAGTAGCAACAAAAATAATTTTATGGTTGGGTCACAACATGAGGAACTGTATTTAAAGGGCCAGAAGGTTGAGAACCACTGTTCTAGAGGATGAGACATTATGGGAAGAGAGAATACACTTGGAGACAAAAAACCCTCACACATATGCATGAAGAAGTCGGCTTGGACATCCCAGCCCAATCATCATCTGACTGCAGTGGTATGAGACTTCAAGTAAAACCAACAGAACTACCCAGATGAGCCCCACCCAGCCAATCCACAAAATCATGAGAAATAATAAAAGTGCTTTTGTCTTAAACCATTAAGTTTTATGATGATTTGTTATGCAGCAATAACCAAAATAGGCAGTTTTGTTAGCAGCATGGTTGTTTTTTTATAACTGGAATGGTTTTACATATGAGTAAACTGTCCTGTCATGAATTATTTTCTGTTATATGCTCGAACTATAAGCTTCTTAAGGGCAAGTAATATGTTTTAATGATTTTTATGTCCCTCCCTCTTTAGCATGGTGCCAGCATAGCTAGTGCCCTAAAAACAGGAGGTACTGAAATATTTATTATCTTGTCCATAGACTAAGAACTTTAGTGGCCCATCAAATTTCTTTTAGTTGTTGAAAGTTTTAAAATAAGGCTAATTTTGTTATAAAATTATTTTCCTTACATATGAAAAGTCTTTGAGGACTATATTATTAACAAGATTTCAGAATTCAAAAAATTATCTTGATATAATTTATACCTTGTACATTTTTCATATGTGAAATATTATTACATAGTTATTCAACTGTAATAATATAAAAAGAAAATACAATTATTTTGAGGATTTCCTTAGAAACCAAGAAGAAAAATGATTCTACTGTATCTAGAAATAAAGCAACATTAAAATTCCAAGTGACTAAGAGTAATATTTTATTACTCATGGGCACAGAACCTATATTACTGGTAGTATCCCAAAGCACTTTAGAAGACTTATGTGAGTAACAATGAAATGATTGCATTTCCAGAAAGGACACTTAGCAAGTTTATTGCTGGATCTTTCTGCACTTCTTCAGTGATTCAATCTTTTGGCTAGACCTTTTAACTTGTACATCACTAGAGGCTTGTCCAAAATATATTTCAAATAACCACATACCTTCAGAACCTCATTTTTAAAATCTTCAGGAATATTTTGCCAATTTGATGATCTCACTGGCAAATATCTTTAGCTGTACAATTTTACATCCCATATTATTTGGGGGGGGAAAGTGTAACTACATATATCTGATTATCTATCTGGCTATGTTTACTTCCTATTACAGAATTGTTATAAGCATATTGATCATTTAATTTGAAAGCTTACTTTCATCTGAGATCACAAGTAACCTAACAAAATAATTCACATTTGAAAATATAATTGGGCCCTGAATGGTGGCGCAGTTGGTTGGAACGTCATCCCGGTATACCAAAAGGTTGCGGGTTCGATTCCCAGTCAGAAAGTGTACAGGAGGCAACCAATAGATATCTCTCTCTCACACTGATGTCTCTTTCTCCCTTCCTCTTTCTTAAAAACAAAAACAAACTATAAGCATGGAATATAAATTTAAAGATGTTTGAAATCACATATTTATGTACTATTTTTCATATTTATAAGTTGGTCCTCAAGTATTTTCTACCATTTCTCACTGGTGTATTCTGGGTTTCTCTGGTCACACAGTCTAAAGTACTTCGGATCAAAAACAGTAACAAATGTCCTGATTCAGTATTCAAACAACAGAAACAATTCCAGTCCAATAGATTAAGGTTTTTAATTTTATGACTTAATATATTTTTGGTAGAATTAATGGGTTCTATAAAACAACTTTTCTGCCAGAAATGCCTACCTAATATATGCTTCTCCTTCCTTTAATGGCAGAATCTCGACTGTGCTCAGAAAGACAAAGTGCCAAAAACAACAAATACTTAGGAATAAATTTAACCAAGGAGGGAAAAGATCTGAACACTGAAAATGGTAAGATGTTGATAAAAAAGACTGAAGATACAAATAAATGAAAAGAAATCCTGTGCTCTTAGATGGAAAGAATATTAATATTTTTAAAATGTCCATACCAAACAAAGTGATCTACAGATTCAATGAAATCCCTATCAAAATCCCAATGGCATTTTTCACAGAAATAGGAGAAACTATGCTAAAATTTGTATGGAACCCCAAATAGTCAAAGCAATCCTAACAAAGAATAAAGTTGGAAGCACCGAACTTTCTGATTTCAAGCTATATTGCAAATCTGTAGTAATCAAAATAGCATGGTACTAGCATAAAACACACACAAAATACTGTGAGAGAGCCCACATATAAACTACACATACTTCAGCAAATTCTGTAGTAAATACTAGTTAGATGGTAAACTTGAAAACAGGGGCCCTAACTGGTTTGGCTCAATGGATAGAGCGTCAGCCTGTGAACTAAAAGGTCCCAGGTTCGATTCTGGTTAAGGGCATGTACCTTGGTTGTGGGCACATCCCCAGTAGGGGGTGTACAGGAGCAGCTGATCAATGTTTCTCTCTCATTGATATTTCTGATCTTCTATCCCTCTCCCTTCCTCTCTGTAAAAAATCAACAAAATATATTTTTTTAAAAAGAAAGAAGCAGGGACATTGTCTTTCACTCTACATGAATGATCAGCACGTAGAAAGTGCTAAATAAACGTGCCCAACATGATTATTTGAGTGTATGATATACATTTACAAAATCAGAAACTATTCACAAGATAACACTCATAAAGGTATTACTGGATCTAAAACACCCATGCAGCTATGACTAATAATACTTAACCCAGTTAAAATCTAAATTGACCAAAAATGTACACATATCACTGAAAATAAATGACCTTGTTTCATTAGATTTAGGTATGTTCTTTCCCTCCAAGCAACCTTAACAGTTCAATTACAATACAAACCTAAGAAAAGTTATTTTCGCAACACAGGGTGCTCTATGCACAAAATTACTGGGTTAGAGAAATTTAATCAAGGTACTGATTGAGTAGCTGCCCCATCCCATTCCCGAAGCACTCTAAACTGGTATTTGCAGCCAAGTACCTTACATTTATAAGTATATATTGAAATACTAATGACAACTTAAAACATATGAACTTCAATGTTTAACTTTCAACTTCAAGTATAAAACATCAAAAAATTTTCTAATAATTTTGCATAGTCTTACACATTGTCATTATTTCATTAACCAAAATGTTTATGCAAGGAAACTAATAAAATATATGTATTATTTTGATATTATGGGCTTTATAATATAAAGAGTAAGGTAACATAAAAAAATTAGAGTAAAACTTTACAAAACAAATTTTTAAGGCTCTAACATGAACTTATAATACAATGCAAATGTAACTGTAGACTATATCTATATTAGATTGTATTTTTCCATGCATAGTAAATATAATAAAAATAATAACACAATTGCCACTTTATTTTCAAACTTGAATTATTTTTAGTATTTATGTTTTATAACTACAATGTCTTAAACTTTAATATTAGTCAGTAGGGATCAAAATGTTTTTTCCTCCTCATTCAAATCTTGGCAGCCCTAGCTCTCAAAGCTCAGAGATAATGTTTGATTTAAAAGCCCACTAAGAACAAATTGCTTAATCAGAAATCTGGACTTCACAACTAAGAAATTTCATCACCCACAAAATATGGGAAGGAAACTCATACAGCCAAAAACATAAAAATGTTCATTTTTATTTAATGCTTTGTGGATCAGAGCTAAGGAAAACAGAAATAGACATTTTTCTTACTTTACTAGTTACTGAAATCCCTAAACAGTGGCTTTAGAATAGCCTATTTTCATTATAAACACATATATTTTTATACACAGGTAATATTATTCTTCTTTACTCTGTGATGTCCTAGTTGTAGTTTTATTCCAACATATGCAAATTTCTAAAAATGTATAATCTGGTCACACAAAAACTGATGAAAGACATCACCTCAGCATTTCAAAAAAGTTCGGGAACATCAAGCTGAATAAAAAGGACAAGAGAGGGAAGGCAGGAGTGGGTTGGTTGGGTGGGAAGAGATCAACCAACAAAGTTGTATGCATATATGCCTAACCCATGAACACAGACAATAAGGTGGTGAAGACCTGGGGTGAGGGCACGCTAGAAGGGGTTAATGGGAAAAAAAGGGGGACATATGTAATACTTTTAATAAAAAAGATTTTTTTTAAAAAAGAAAACAAATAACAAAACCTAAGGAATTAATCACAGTAAGACTGCTAAAAACCGAAAAGGTTTGACTAACGGGAAAGCCTTAACTAATAGTGGTGGGTGGGACACTGGGAGGGAAGACATATTGCTTCAAGACTTACAAACTTCTCAAAAAAAAAAAAAAAAAAATGATGGAAGCTTGAAGACGTGTAATAAGATTTTTAAAGTGCTATAAAAAAATCACTCATAAATAGCACGTTAGACTCATGAGCCAAGGATTTCAAAACAGCCATCATAAAAATGCATGAGTCATTACAAACACATTTGTAATAAATAAACAAACAAACAAATAAATTGAAAGTCTCAGCAAAGATATAGAAAACATAAAGAAGACATTCAAAGGAACTCTGAAAACTAAAAAATACAATAACAAAATTAAAACCACTCAATGGGTCACAGCAGGAGGGGGAAGACAGAGGAAATTATCTGTTAACTATAAGATGAAACACAGAAATCAGCCAATCTAAACAACAGAGAACAATAGACTAAATATAAAATAAGCAAAAATTTGTAGAACTATAAAATATCTTACATCTGTGTCAACATAGACCCAGAAAGAAAGGAAAATGAAGATAGGGTTAAAAAGTTTCAAGTGTTTAAAAAAAATAAAATAAAAACAAACACTCTCAATCCCAAATTTTATATCTAGCAAAAATATGCTTCAAGAATTAAGGGGAAATCAAGACATTATCAAATAAAGGCCACTTAGAAAATTTGTCACCAGCAGACCTACACTAAAACAATGACAAAAGGAAGTCTCTGAACAGAAAAAAAATGAAAAAAGTAAAAACTACAAATCAAAGATATAAAAAGATATTCCACATACACAGACTAGAAGTTTCGATACAGTTAAGATGCCAATTCTCCCCAATATGCTATGCAAAGTTAATGCATACCAATGAAAATTCTAGCAAGATTCTTTTGTAGATACAAACAAGATTATTCTAAAATTTCTATGGAAAGGCAAAGGAACAAGAAACGCCAAAACAATTCTGAGATAGAATCAAGTACGAGGAATTCTTCTACTAATTTCAAGACTGATTATATAGCCACATTACAAAAGTCCATGTTATTGGTGGAGGACTGAAAAAAAACACATACACACAAAAACAGTGGAATACAGAACCCAAGAATAGCCCATATAAATATGACCAATGAATTTGTGACAAAAGTAAAAAACAAATTCAATGAAGAAAAGATATAGTCCTTTCAAAACCTGGTGCTTAAACAATTGGGTATCTACAAATATAAAAATGAACCTTGTCCTAAACCTCACACCTGATACAAAAATAAACTCAAAAGGATAAAAGACTTAAACATAAGTCTTTCATAAAAATTTTAGAAGAATCCACAGGCAGCAAAATATCAGACATATCTCATAGCAATATCTTTACTGACACATCTCCTAGGACAACGGAAACCAAGGCGAAAATAAACAAATGGGACTACATCAAAAATAAAAAGCTTCTGCAACCGCAAAAGAAATTGTCAACAAAACAAGAGAGCTCACTGCAAGGGAGAACATATTTGCCAATGTTACATCCATAAGGGTTTAATGTCCAAAATTTATAGGGAACACATACAACACAAGAAAAATAAACAATATAATCAAAAAATGGGCAAAGGACCTAAATAAACACTTTCTGAAAGCAGACATACAGAAAGCCAAGAGACATATGAAAACATGCTCAAAGCACTAATCATCCAAGAGATGCAAATCAAAACAACAATGAAGTACCACCTCACACCTGCCAGAATGGCTGTCATCAAGAAATCAACAAACAACAACTGCTGGCGAAGATGCTGAGAAAAAGGAACACTCGTGCACTGCTGGTGGGAATGCAGACTGGTGCAACCACTGTGGAAACAGTATGGAGTTTCCTCAAAAAATTAAAAATGGAACTGCCATTTGACCCAGTGATCCCACTTCTGGGAATATATCCCAAGAAACCAGAAACACCAATCAGAAAGGATATATGCATCCCTATGTTCAGAGCAGCACAATTTATCATAGCTAAGATTTGGAAACAACCTAAGCGCCCATCAGCAGATGAGTGGATTAAAAAACTGGTACATCTACACAATGGAATACTATGGTGCTGTAACAAAGAAAGAATTCTTACCATTTGCAACAGCATGGAGGGACCTGGAGAGCATTAGGCCAGTCAGAGGAAGATAAATATCACATGATCTCATTCATTTACGAAATATAATGAACATAAGTGGATGAACAAAAATAGATCCAGAGACAGAAGCATCTAACAGACCATCGAATCTCAGAGGGGAGACAGGGGAGGGTCGGGGTGGGTGGTGGGGTAAGAGATCAACCAAGCCAAAGGACTTGTATGCATGCTCAGAAGAATGACCACTGGACACAGACAGTATAGGGTGAGGGCATGTGCTGAGGGTGGAAGTGGCCGGGGACAGGTCAATGGGGGAAAAGGAGACATATGTAATACTTTCAACAATAAAGAATTTATTTTTTTTTTAAAGTTGAAATTATTTAAATGGACCTACATTTGATAGCACATTATACTTTTTCAAAGATTAAATTAATGCCACAGTTAATTGTATGTAATGGTAAATACTTATAAGCTTAGTTTCAAGAAATATATCTCTTCAGGCTACTTCATATATTAAGATTTCATTTTTAATATGCAAAACATTTGCAATACCAACCAAATAAAAAATGAACTTGAGTCCATTTAAAGTGAAACATTATACTTAAAACATAAAGTTAGATATTATTTAAGATGTTTCAATGCCAGTAAAAGAATACACAAATGCACCCCTCAAGCAATCAATATTTTAATGCACAATATTAACTAATATGTAAAAGGTGCTTTGACGATCTGATATCAACTAAAATAAAAAATTCATCATATAAATGTCAAAAATGTGTTCTTTGACTTCTAACCTCTGCTCTTCTTTAGCATTACCTGTGAAGGAGAAAAAAATATGAAGATTCATATTATACCTATAGCAAATAAAACATGATTCCTCAACAACAAGTTAAATATTCCTATGTTTATAATATGCAAGACTCTGAACTTATAAAGCCCAATACAGAAGATGACTAGGGAGTTCTTTTGCCTTATAAATGGTTTGAGACTTCTACTTCTCTCAAATAGTGTAAAATGTGCCAAGATTCTCAAAACCTGATTTTATAGTCACTTCTAGATGTTAATTTCTTCAAATGTAAGCCAAAAGTGGCCATATTAATGGCTCCTAACATTTGTAGACAATTTGGTAATCCTGGGAGTTACAGAATGTTCTCAAATTCTAAAATCCTATTTATAAATTGGGCATTTAACAACTCTAAAGCAATAAAAATCCATTGCAACATCATATTTCTTACATTTGTTCTGGAATTATATCAATTTAAAGACTAAGACTAGTCATCTAATGCTGAAAAGCTTGTTAGGGAGACAATTTTCAAAACATATAGTCCATGACAGAGATAAAACAACAGACCTTTAGTCTTAAAAGATGGGAAGCATAAGACCAGAATATATCCAAAAAATTTTTAAAGAACTTACCTACTTTTAGGTTAAGCATACCTATCATCTACAATAATAAAAGAGAAACATGCAATTGACCGTCCCTCCCCCTAGGCCCACCGGAGCAATATGCAAATTAACCCAACAAAGATGGCAGTTAATGTGCATACACAGGTGCAGAGCGAAGACTGAAGACAGCGTAGAAGGAAGCCAAGTGCTGCAGAAGGGAGCAAAGCCGCAGAGAAGGGAGGGAGGGAGGCAGCGGAGATGGGAGAAAGCGAAGCTGTAGAGAATGGGAGGGAGCAAAGCTGTGGAGAATGGCAGGGAGCGAGGCAGCAGAGAAGGGAGCAAAGCCCACTGAGGCAGGCTTCGCTCCCTTCTCTGCTTTGCTCCGGCTCAGGAAGCCCTATTCTTGCAGGAATCTTCCTGCAACGGGCCTCTAGTTTGTTAATAAAAACAAACCCTAAATTTAAAATATACACATATATTCTTCAAGTTCTTAAACCCTGATTTACCTACAGAAAAAATGACTTTAATAGTCTAGAATTTTGTTAGAATGTTTATAATTGTAAGAAAATTTGACACCCCTAAAAAAAAATGCCAGGACAGTCACATTTCTAGGCTTGCAGGTATGCCACCAAATAGATTTATACCCTAAGTTAGTACTCTTCTGTTTTATGTTAGTATGGATACTACAAAAGGAACAACTATGTACTCAAATGAATTTACAAAATGCTGAGTATATTATGTATTCAAATTTACAAAATGCTAAGTTAAACAGAATTCAACAAGTTTCTTTACTGCCATATTTTTCATAACCTTTCATAACTATACATAACTAGCTATACTAATCTATACTAATAAAAGGGTAATATGCTAATTAGACCTTCTAACGTCCTTCTGGACAAAGCCAAGGAGACCTTCCAGGAGACCTTCCAACGTCCTTCTGGACAAAGCCATGGTGGCAGGGCCAAGGCAGAGGTGGTTAGGGGCAATAAGGTCAGGAGGCGCAGCCAACCGGGAGCGAGCAGGTTGGCGGGGAGCAGTTGGGGGCAATCAGGTAGGCAGGCAGGTGAGCAGTTAGGAGCCAGCAGTCCAGATTTCGAGAGGGATGTCCAACTGCCGATTGGATTGGGCCTAAACTGGCAGTTGGACATCCCCCAAGGGGTCCCAGATTGGAGAGGGTGCAGCCCGGGCTGAGGGACACCCCCACCACCACCCCATGCATGAATTTTGTGCACTGGGCCACTAGTAGTTATATAAAGATGTTAGCATTGTGTAAAGATGAACAAAAAGTACATGGAACGCTCTATACTACTTATGCACTTTCTGTGAGTCAGTCTATAATTATTTCAAAACAAAAGTATACAAAGACATACAGTGTCAAAAGTAAGTCTCTCTTCCACATCACTCCCAGTCAATCACGGTTGCCAATTTCTTGCATATTCTTAGAGAAACAGACTCTACATACATAATAACATTGTATCTATTCAAGGAGGTAAAGTATGGTAGGTTATCTAAATGTATCTTGACAAGAGAAGCTTTTCATGGTGGGGCATCTATTAATATCAAGTGGCAATGATCTCAGGAACATATTTGGAAAAAACTCTGCTCTAGGCATCATACTCTCATATAATATAGAACTATGAGTAAGAAGCAATCTCCTCTGCTTTTATAAGCAATTTTTGAGTCATAAGTCACGAAAATACAGTTAGAAAAACAAATAACTAGGCAATTAGAAAAGCAAAATGATCAAGAAGAAAGGTTTAATAAATTTTAAGGTGATAGCTTTCTCAACTATCTATAGTCCACTACAAATCCTACCGATTACGGCCAAACATTAATTTTCCCCTAAATAGTAATAAATCAGTGGCCATGAATCTTTACATTAGCAATCCATAATATAGAGAAGGTCATAATATAAAATATATGACTCCTTAATTAAATCCATTAACAAGGAAAGCTAAGTGTCAACTGAATAGACAGAGCTGAATAAAAAATCTACATCAGGCAGAGGTGATGAACCAAGTGGTATTATTAAAGTCAATTCTTGGTCAAGAAAAAAAACTCATGCCCAGCCAGCGTGTCAGTGGCTGAGTGTAGACCTATGAACCAGAAGGTCACAGTTCCATTCCAGGTCAGGGCACACGCCCGGGCTGCGGGCTAGATCCCAGCATGGGGTGTGCAGGAGACAGCAGATCAATGATTCTCTCTCATCATTGATGTTTCTCTCTCTCTCTCTCTCTCTCTCTCTCTCTCTCTCTCTCTCTCTCTCTTCCTTCCTCTCTAAAATCAATAAAAAAAAATTTTTTTTTTTTAAATCAGGCCTTACCTTTGCTGCAGTCAGTACATGCTGGTCTTTAATGATTCCACACTTGTTCTTACAAGCATCTGTCCTGGACTCTTCTGCCAGTCGACGAATAAACAGTAAACAGTTCAGGTGCATCTTTAAAAAAGAAAATTCAAAAGTATCTGTAAAAATTGATGTCCTAAAATAATGACTTTTAAAAATAAATGGGCAAAGGACCTAAATAGACACTTTTCAAAAGAGGACATTCAGAAAGCCAAGAGACATATGAAAACATGCTCAAAGTCACTAATCATCTGAGAGATGCAAATCAAAACAACAATGAGGTACCATCTCACACCTGTCAGAATGGCTATCATCAACAAATCAACAAATGACAAGTGCTGGAGAGGATGCGGAGAAAAAGGAACCCTTCTGCACTGCTGGTGGGAATGCAGACTAGTGCAGCCACTATGGAAGACAGTATGGAGTTTCCTCAAAAAACTAAAAATGGAACTCCCATTTGACCCTGCAATCCCACTTCTGGGAATATATCCCAAGAAACCCGAAACACCAATCAGAAAGGATATATGCATCCCTATGTTCATAGCAGCACAATTTACCATAGCTAAGATTTGGAAACAGTCTAAGTCCCCATCAGCAGATGAATGGATTAGAAAACTGTGGTACATCTACACAATGGAATACCATGCTGCTGTAAAAAAGAAGGAATTCTTACCACTTGCAGCAGTATGGATGGAACTGGAGAACATTATGCTAAGTGAAATAAACCAGTCAATGAAAGAAAAATACCACATGATCTCACTTATTTATGGATAACAAAGACCATTATAAATTGATAAACATAAACAGACACAGGCAGAACAGCATTGAACAGACTGTCAAACTACAGCTGGAAGGCTCGGGAGGGTTGAGGGGGATGTAAGAGATCAACTGAGGGACTTGTATGCATACATATAAGCATAATCAATGGACACAAGACACTGGGGGGTAGGGGAGGAGGGGGAAGGTCAAGGGGAAAAAATGGAGGCTTATTTAACACTCTGTAATACTTTAAGCAAAACAAAATTTTAAAAAATAAATAAATAAAAATAAAAGATAACAAAATGTAATGTACTTATTTAGTCTTGTGATTAAATCAATTTTTTTATTTAAAGTAATAGGATCTAGTTTAATATAGGTCCATCTTAGATTCCATACAAATGAGACTATTATTGAAATACGTGAAACAAGGCCATGAAAGGCTAACCAAAGGCTATAGACAATAACATTACTGTAAAGCATTCTTAGATCAAAATTTATGTAGAACTTTATTAAGTAACAAATATTTCTGCTTCTGATTCCAAATAAACTTATATATTTAAAATTTTCCCAAAAATTAAAATCAAAACAACATATTTAAGGCTAATCATCTTTCAATCTATAATCCAAGGTATAAAGATTTATTTTAACCAGGTATTTGAAAGACCTAATAAAAAAAAAGGTAATAATTGAAATTCTGAAGATTTACTTAGTTGAAAAGTGTATGTACAAAGGCCATTACTTATTATCTCACAACTAGGGGCCCGGTGACAAAAATTTGTGCACTCGGGGGTTGGGGTCCCTCAGCTCGGCCTGTTCCCTCTTGCAGTCTGGGACACCTCGGGGGGGATGTCCACCTGCTGGCATGCCTGGCCAGCCTGGGTGAGGGGCTGAGGGCCATTTTCAGGCTGCCTACAGCCCCTTCAGGGTTCATGCACTGGGGGGGTGGGAAGGCTGGTGAGTGCAGGCCTGGACGTTTCCCACCGGAGGACCCACGATTGCACACGCCTGGTGGGCCCACACCGCCGAGGGGACACACCTGGCGCAGAGTTGGGTGGCAAGCCAGGGGCGGACGCTGGTGCAGGATCCCTGGGAGGGGCCTTGCTGCTGAGCAAACACACCCCAGGGTGGAGCCGGGCAGCAGACTGGCTTCGGATTCTCCACACTGTGCAGCAGACGCTCCCACACACCCTGTGGAGGCCCCTGGGGGGTGGATGAAGGTAGCGGACCCTGGATGGGTGCTCCCGCACGCCCCCAAGGAGGCCCCTGGGGCAGAGCCAGGCAGCAGACCCAAGACAGGTGTTCCTGGACACCCCACGGAGGCCCCCAGGGGGTGGAGCCAGGCAGTGGACCCGGGACAGGTGTTCCTGGATACTCCTCGGAGGCTCCCGGGGGCGGAGCTAGGCAGCAGACCCAGGACAGCTGCTCCTGGACGCCCCAAGGAGGCCCCAGGCCAGACCCACCCTCTCACTGAGCTGACACACCTGGCACAGCTATGCCGGCCGGCCATGGAGGCTCCCAGTGCGAGCCGCCCTGCCAGCCTCCATCTTGGCTGGGTTAATTTGCATACAGCCGCTCTGATTGGCTGGTGGACGTGGCTATGAGCAGAGGCTCAGCCAGCCTAGGCAGGCAGTTGCAACAGAAGACTTTGGCTGTTGGCCTCCATCTTGGCTGGGTTAATTTGCATACAGCCGCTCTGATTGGCTGGTGGACGTGGCTATGAGCAGAGGCTCAGCCAGCCTAGGCAGGCAGTTGCAACAGAAGACTTTGGCTGTTGGTCTCCATCTTGGCTGGGTTAATTTGCATACAGCCACTCTGATTGGCTGGTGGGCGTGGCTGTGAGCAGAGGCTCAGCCAGCCTAGGCAGGCAGTTGCAACAGAAGCCTTTGGTTTGTGGCTGGGTTAATTTGCATACAGCCACTCTGATTGGCTGGTGGTAACGGTCAAATTTGCATGTTTCTCTTTTATTATATTAGACATCAAAATAATCATATCTACTATTAATCTTTAAGTCACCTTTTAAGAAGTTATTTAACATCTAATCTTTAAAAAAGTAATATGCAAATTAACCATCACTCCGAGACACCTAAGCCATGCCCACCATCCAATCAGAGAGGCTGTATGCAAACTAACCAAGCCAAGATGGTGGCCGGCAGCCACAGAGCTAGAGCAAACAGGAGGCTTCTGTTGCACCAGCGATGAAGTTAAAACTGCCTGCCTAGGTCAGCGGGGCCTCTGCTCAAGGCAATGATGTTTCAATTATAGAAGCCATGGAGCTGAAGCAAACAGGAGGCTTTGTTGCCTGACTAGGCCTCCTCTCAAGGCAACAAAGTTTCAATTATAGAAGATAAATAAACCCCAGAACCCTGATTCCAGCCAGCCTCGCTGGGACGTTGGGTCAATGGGAGCTGTGGGCACACTGAAAATGGCCCTCAGCCCCTCACCCAGGCTTGCCAGGCACCCCAGTAGGGACCTGAACCCTGGAGGGGCTGTGGGCAGCCTGAAAACAGCCTTCAGCACCTCACACAGGCTGACCACACCCCCATGGGATGAGGGTCCTTACTGGGGGGCTTGGCCAGCCTACAAACAGCCATCAGCCCCTCACCCAGGCTGTGCGAGAGGGCACAGGCCAGGCTGATGGACCCCTCCCCCCGAAGTGCACAAATTTTTGTGCACTGGGTTCCAAGTAGATAATATAAGCAGACAGAACAAAACTGAAAACTCCACAAAGGACTGTAGAGTTCAGTAAGTTGTTAGCATTGTGGAACGCTGGTAAAAGATACATCAGTAGTCTCTACCACTTTCCCACTTCTTGTGATTCTAGATTGAAAAATAAAAATATAAAGCAAGAGTCTACAAAAAGGTAGGGTGTCAAAAATAAGTCTCTTTTCCATGCAGTCCCATATTAATTGTACCCTCAGGGCCCTAACCGGTTTGGCTCAGTGGATAGAGCGTCAGCCTGTGGACTGAAAGGTCCCAAGTTCGATTCCAGTCAAGGGCATGTACCTTGGTTACGGGCACATCCCCAGTAGGGAGTGTGCAGGAGGCAGCTGATCGATGTTTCTCTCTCATCAATGTTTCTAACTCTCTATCCCTTTCCCTTCCTCTCTGTAAAATATCAATTAATTGTACCCTTAGAATATTCAAGGTGTTATGTTAAACATTAGGAATAAAGTAATACCAAACTTCCCAGGCCAATGGCAAAACCAAACCTATAAAGAAATTAAAGACATGTGTGACAATAGGTGAAAGAGTAAAATAAGGCGAAGCCTTCTGGGAAGATTAAGAAAGGCTTCACTAAACAAGTGGTATCTGAACTGGGTTTTGAAAGAATGGGAGTTTGCTGAGTGGAGTGAGGACATCTTCAGGCAAAAGAAATATATACAAAACACAACATAAAAGTAGGTTAGTTTGTGTGAAAGATAATGGGAGACACAAGAAGAGGTATATATAGTTCCTTCCTCCGAAGAAGCTTCACACCACAGTAGGAGACAACACTGACATATGAAATTCTTAGTGAACAGTGTCAAATTACCAATAGCTACACTGTGTGATGTACACCTTCTCTGCTATCAAAATTCAGGAAAAAAAAATAGGTCACAGTGGACTGCCTTAATTGTAGTAAGGTTTATGGATGATGTGGGACATCTGCTGGGTAAGATTATGAAGTGTCAATGGTAAGCACAAAACCCTAAGCAAAGAAACCAGGGGGATGCATGGCATACACAGAGAGTGAAGGAGAACAAATAAAAGCCAAAGAAAAGCATGCGACCTAGGAACAGACAGTGGCCTCAAGCAACCTTTCCCCTCCCACTGGAAACGCTTCGACTTCCAGCCCACCTTCCCGCCTGCACCACCTGGATCCCACCTGCTGTCCATGAGTCACTTTGGGACAGGCAGGTGTGAATGCAAGAGGACGCTGGTTACCTGAGAAATGTTTGCCAAGCTATTCAACAGTCTCCTAGATACCCTTGAGCAGGTACATTTCTTCCCCATCCACTTGGGACCCCGGGACCAACGAAAACTCCAGAAAAAAAGTTACCTAAAAATGGCTTGTAAATCAATTTCCCTTTGACCCAAGGCACTTGTGCCACCTTTAACATCACCACTGGGTGGGGTGGGGTGGAGGTTGGTGGGGAGGGAGGGGTGGAGAGGGGGAGGAGATGGTCACAAAACAGAATATATATTGTCCTTTCTTACGGAATCTAAGACAGGAAGAAACACAGGAGGGTAGGAGATATCAGATGGGCTACTTTTTCAAGCCAGAAACAAAAAATCTGTTTGTTTTGGCTTCAGAGACCAAATAAAGGAAAAACGAAGTCAATTCTATAACATCCCTGTTGGGCACCAATTCTTTTTTATTTTAATGATTTTTTTATAGAGAGGAAGGGAGAGGGATAGGGAGTGAGAAACATCGATGAGAGAGAAACATCGATCAGCTGCCTCCTGCACACCCCGCACTGGGGATGTGCCCGCAACCAAGGCACATGCCCTTGACCCGAATCGAACCCGGGACCCTTCAGTCCGCAGGCCGACGCTCTATCCACTGAGCCAAACCGGTCAGGGCTGGGCACCAATTCTTGACCTTGATCTGAAAATGGGGTACCCGCCTGTAATGTCCCCTTGACTCAGAGCTCTTGGAGCCAACCACAGGCATCTCCCCGGGTTGGGACCTGGGGACACCCTGTTCACTCTGTCAGGGACACACGGGCGCCCGGAGTGCAAACGCAGAATGTATTTCACAGCGGCTTGGTGGTGGCTATTTGCCAGCTCAGGGTGATGCTGCAGGGGATCGGGAGTCAGACGGTGGTTTGGCTGGAAAAGGGCATGAACAGACGTAACAGGTCTGGCTCAGTGGATAGAGCGCCGGCCTTGCAACTCAAGGGTCCCGGGTTCGATTCCGGTCACCGGCTTGTACCTTGGTTGCGGGCACATCCCCAGTTGGGGGTGCGCAGGAGGCGGCTGACTGATGTCTCTCTCTCACCGATGTTTCTAACTCTGTATCCCTCTCCCTTCTTCTCTGTAAAAAAGCCAATAAAATATTTTTTAAAAAAGGTACGTCTGTCTCGGAAAAGGGATTCGCAGCCACGAGCAAGCGACTTACAAAGGCACCTGCGTCGGGGCTCTCGCGCAAGCAGCTGAGGCGCGGAGCACGGGGCAACCCCGGTGGTCAGCGGGGAAGAAGGGCGAGGCGGCGACGCCTCTGACCACGGGGAGAAAACAGGGGAGAAAACGTCGACGCGGCCGGAGCTCCCGCACCCACGGACCACGGCGGCACCCTCTCCCGGCGGCAAGCGCCCGCCACCCGCTCCCGGCGGCGCTCCGGGACGGCGGCACGGAAAACGGCGAGCAGGAACCTAACGCTGGTTTTCTCCTGGCGCCGAGGCGGCCAACAGCCTCCCAGATGAACCAAAAAGAAGGGAAGAAGTAAAAGGCACCGACACCTCCATTTCCGAGGACGCCCAACGCCCGGAAGGAACGTCCGTGCGGGCCAGGGGTGAACCCGTCGGGTCCGGGCGGGACACGCCCCGCACACGGGCCTCTGAGAACCGGGCCGCCCGGGGGCGCGAGGTGAAGGCTGGGGGCTCACGGCCCCTCCCCGCCCGGCCCCCGCCCGGCCCCCGCCCGGCCCCCGGCCGCAGACAACTCACCAGTAAGTCGCAACTGGCCCCCAGATGCAGGTGAGGTTTCCGTCGCTTGAAGACGCGCCTGAGAAAGCCGCGTGGAGCCTTGCGCTTGATCCGCTTCCTCTGAGAGACGGTGGCCGCCGCCGCCATGCTCGGCCTCAGGCACCAGCCGCCGCGGCCTGCGAGTCCCCCCGGCGCCGCACGGGAGCCGCCGTCTGCGGGCAGAGCGAGAACAAGCCCGCCGACCGCAGCCGCCTGCAGCCCGAAGCCTCGCCCGGCGGGAGTGTTTGAATCCGCCGCCGAAGGAGCGCGTCGGGCGCTCGGCAGTGACGTCATCCCGCACGAGCCCCGCCCCCGCGGGCGCCCGGGTGCTGCCCTTAAAGGGCCAGGCCCATGGAATACACGGATTCTGAGGAATGACTTCTCCTAGGTTTCATAGGGATGTCGGAAAACTGTGGAAAATGTGGGTGTGCCAGGGCAGCTACACCTGCTGTCCGAGCTCCCACTCTATACTGAGCCCCACAGCAGTGCACTTAAGAAAGGAGGAATTGAAAGGCATTGATGTTGTATCAGGATTCCTAAGAACCAGCGTCTCCCTAGCAGGGCGTGATTTTCTGCTATTAACAGCTAACACTGTACGCTTGTACAGAATCCCATTGGATTCTTTCCTGAAGTCTTTTCTGGGTCTGTCTTTTCTTTGTAAATGCGGCTCCCTCTCATTTTAAGGCCCTTCCATGTAACCTTGCAATAACTTCAGTTTTCTTCGAAAACTTGGCTGCTGCTTCAAGCAATTACTAAGCTATTGCATAGGTGGATCTCAAAGGCCATGGTCCATGAAATGCAGCAACCACCCCTGGGGATTCTCATTCAAGCAGCCTGAAGGAAACTTGAGAATTTGCATTTCCAACCAGTGCTCAGACCTCGTTGGCGTCGCTAGTGTCAGGGCCAGTCTGAGGTCACTGCGATTTTCATTGCGCCTCTGCTGCTGTGCCCATAGTAATTATTCTGGTTTCAATAACCACACAGATGATCTTTCTCTCGGGCCTTCCGTTTCCAACACCTCCTCCACGATCTTACCTTCCATCCCCTGAGCCGCTTACACCTGCAGCCGTTCACTTAGTGGTTCTCAACCTCCTGGCCCTTGAAATGCAGCTCCTCACGTTGTCCTGACCCCCCGACCATAAAATGATGTTCGTTGCTACTTCCTAACTGTAATGTTGCTACTGCTGTGGATCGTCATGTAAATATCTGATCTGCAGGATGGTCTTAGGCGGCCCCTGTGAGAGGGTTGTTCCAGGGGTCGCGACCCCCACGTTGAGAACCGCTGCTGGCCTTGCCATTACCAAACACACCATACATACCCTTCCGTATCCTCAGCCCCACATTCTCACTCTTCAGCCTCATCTCCAATCTTTTGATCTCGCTTCAGCATCCAAATTGCAATAATTTGTAGATGCCCTTGGGATCACTGTCCTCTCTCTTTCCATCTCTACCACATCCTAACCCTGCTCTACACTCCTTACCCCCCCCCCCGCCCCAGTCTGTTATGCACCGTTCTAATATTCCCTTGCATTGATTCTCAGCTCTCTAGCCATACTCTTTTTCCTCAGACTCACCTTACAAAACCCAGACCCGCTTACACTGAAATATCAGTCCACCTTATGCTGTGTCTGTGCCCTGATATTGCCTTAAGAGAAACAGATAGGTCTGGGCGTGGCCTCAGTTTACATTCATGACCACTCAAGCGGGCTCTACGTACTGCCCAGAATAAAGTATATCCTACGCATTGCCTTATTTTTTTTTAATAGACTTTCACCTTCATGTATTAAAGAGTTACAGAGTAAAACATTGGAAAATTTTTGCACAACCTAAATTTTCAAAACGTTCTTTAAAAAATTTTTTTGTTTTCAGTAATTTAAATTCCTTTGATTCAAAAGGTTAAAAACGGCAAGGCCACCAGCAGCTCTCATAGCAAGAAACTTCCCAAATTGGAAATGCCTCAATTGTGGACAACCCTTAACTCCAAATCCAGGGAAAGTAAAAGGGAGTCTAAAAAAGAGGAAGATCTGGACAGGAGTAGCATTGACATCACAGGGATAAATACGTCCCTTTCTTTATCTCAAACACTTCTTCTTCTGATGTAATTTTAGTCCTGATTTGCAAAGGTGTTTACTTTGGAAAGACAAAAAAAAATTATTTAAGGAAAATTATTGAAGAATTCTCACCACCACCACCCCATCTCATGCTATTCTTAGGAGTTGGTGTACATAAGAAATAATCTTTATTGTATTAAGTTATTGAGAATTTTTGCCTATTTTGTTGATGACATCTCAATATCTGATGATATTCTTTTAAATAGTGGTTCCTTTTTATTTTTAGAATCTATCCTAAAGAAATTTGTCCTAAGTATACAATATATTTTATGAACAAAGACTTTAAAATATTTTTTAAATATCTTGTGTATAAATTTGAGTATATGCATTAAGTTAATTATTATGGTCATATTAAAAATAACATGAAAAATTGTAATAACCTAGAAGAAGGCCTGTGGTAATGCCAAGTGCAAAAAAGAAACCTATATACCAAGGTAAATGTAATATGATCTGCAGAATATTAGAAAATATGCATATACACACACACAACACTGGGGAAAATATACCAAAATCTGAACATAGTTTTTTAGATAATGGGAATATGAAGTTTCTGATTATTTTAAATGTTGTTCAATTTTCTGTAATAAAAATACTTGCAGAAGAAATGAGAGTTTTCATATTTTAGCTAATTGATGTTGAATATAACTTAAAATGTTTACTGAATGAATGTCACTAAAATATTTCCCTAAGAAAATTATTTACACTAGAAAAAAATTTTAAATTAATTGACAGTACCTTTTGATGTTTGAAAATATCTGAAGAAGACATTTAATTTTGCATTTCATAAATTACACTAATACACACACATGGTATATGTGACTAGTTAATGTATTTCGGTGAATAAACATTTTTACATCGTTCTACATGAAATGATTTATGAGATTGTTACTGACTTCTGTGCTCATTAGCAAAACATGAGAACAAATGTTAACAATAATTAACACTAGGTAGAATCTCCTAGTTTGCAAAAAAAATTTTTTGACATATTGTTTTGTTAGACACTTAAAAATTATGCTGATTATAATAATGGTTAAATTTAAATTTTTAATCTGCCAGATGCAGTAGAGTTGCCAAAAAAGTTTGTAATTTCAAAATACTTCTGTCATGGCTTCATTCATCATTTGTGAGATCCAGAATCTCACAAACTTTTGGAAACTGCACTATTTCAGTTGATTTGTGTGTGCGTGTGTTTTTCATCAGTCCCATGGGTTGTAAGACAAATTATTTCAGAAGCTTTGAGAAATCTCACCTTACTGTGTAGTCTCTTCATTCATATTTCAAAGGTTTAGCTCAGCTAAGTGCATCTCTTCTTAAACCTCTTCCCTTCACTGACTCTCCTTTTTCGTATTAAATATGAAATGGATATGTTACAGAAGAGCAAAGAAATACCAAGTACATTTCCTAGAGAAAGGGAGGGACCCCATTTATTAACACTAGTGGACTCTGGGAATCATTTCCAAATGAGAGTGAAGTAACACGCAGAGGCTTCACTTTTTATAACCTTCTGGGGTCTTTGTCTTGCAGATGTGGTTCCGCCCCTTTTGTGGCCCTGGTGTTGATGATCTGTCCTGGGCCAGCAATAATGACCTCCTCCCCCCCACTCCACCCCCCCCACCTCCCCCACCCCGGCAGTGCATTGTTCACAGTTTTTATGGCCTGACACGCCTTGCAAGACCAGTTTCCTCCTCAGTTACAGGAACACAAATCTATTTTCCGGTGTTGATGAAAGATACTGAATTTAAAACAAATTTTTGTTATGAATGCCAGAAACCTTAGATATTTTGATGTGTTTTCCAAGATAAAAAAGATGGCTTTGAAATAGGAAATAGGAATCCAAAAGACATAGATATTGTGAGGAAGTATTATGTGAAAATAAAAAGTTGGGGTAAAAGTCTCATCACTAACAATAGTTTTTCTGTAACCTTTTATTATTAGTTTGTACACTATAAAGAATAATTGCTGCTAGAACATTATTTGGAACAGATTAGGACAAAAAAGAAATACTGCAATTTATTTTTTTCCTGTTCAGAAATATGTTATTTATTTTCATGTCTCCTTTTATGTCTTTCGATAAACTTTATTTTCCCTCTTTTAAACGTTATTTTCATTATTGACATTATTACAGATGTCCCCGTTTCCCTCTCCCTTTGCACCTTTACCCAGCCTCCAACCCCCTTCCCCCCTTCCCTTGGCCTATCACCAAACCATTACCTGTGTATATGGGTAAATTTTTACCCAGTTGGTAATGGGCTCATATCAAGTCATCAGGAATTTTTTATTTTTTATTTAGTGACTCCAGGGAGTCTTCAAACTGACATTACTTTCCATGGGTACATTGTTTAAAAGTCTATAAGAAAACTGAATGATATCAATTGACTTTTTCTATTCTATCCGAGAACAATGACAATATTTGTATAGGAGAAATTTTTAAGCAAATGGGGAATATTCCAACATAATTTATTACTTAGTAACTATTACTTGAAAGTAAGAGGGAAGGTAGAGCTAGGAGGTAGTGAAAGAAACAATGAACCTCTCCTTTCCTACTTCAGGCTCCCCAGTCTAGATCAGGCCCAAAGCCTAGGAGAGAGGAACTCTGTAAAGCCAAAGAGTGTTACGTTTTAATTCTTTCTCCAGGCTGAACTACAACAATGGAATAATTATGAGACTAGACTGAACTTTTCATCATTAAAACAGAGGAGCTTTATGTTTACTCGAGAGAGACAGTAAAATCCTGAGAGTTCCATCTAAGAGAGAAAAAAGAACAGGTTTAGAGGGAAAACAGGAGAAAGAATAAAATTAATTTCTCCTTACACTTCATCAAGTCTGGCTTTTCAGTATACTGAAGCCATTACAAAAAATGTGATAAAAGAATCGTCATGCTTTGCGTTACCATGTGCCAGGAACTGCCTTAAACATCAAATGTGTGTGTGTGTGTGTGCGCACGCATGCATTTCTTTTTCTCTAAAACTTTCAAGGTAAATACTATTATTATTCTCATTTAGAGAGAAGAAAAATGAGACTCAAAGGTAACTTTTCAAAAGTTAAGCATTTGGTATATGGTGAAGATGAAGTTCATCATTGGGAACAACATAAAATGTTTGAATAAATAAATACAGTCTCTCTGGGAAATGCCATGCCCACACTTAAATAATGATTTTAACCACCAGGTAGAAATATGATGGATGAAAAAAATCACGATATTCTATTTTTGGTAGTTTTGTTTATATGACTTTTGTTAAAATTAAAGCTTATAAAAATGGCTAGAAGAAAAATCACAAAATGTGAATGAAAAGGTGTTAATTTTGTAGGTGATTTTTCCCCTCTGTAACTTCCTATTTATTTAGTGTGATTACATTACTTCTTTACTGAAATTTATAAATATAAATTTATAATAAGATGGAGAAAGGAATCTACTTTAAAATTTTTTTATCCAAATCAGTAGAGTGGTTTGTTATAAAAATGGACTTAAACTAGGTTTTTAGTATTATAAGACTGGCAATGACAATAACAAAATAGTCTTAAGCATTATTGAAAACTAATTTTTTAACATAAGCACATCATTAATTTTCTGTGGGCACGTCTATGTTCCAGCACATATAAAGGAGGAAGTGGGAATGAAGCACACTCTCCCTTTCCTTAAAGTCGGTATCACCACATCATTTATGTCTCTTTGAACAGAATTCTGATATATGACCACACCAAGATGCATATTAGAACAGAAAATGCTATTTATCTTTGGGCTGCCACGTGCCCCGTTAAAAATCAAAGAATGCGTAATAACTGTCAGCTTCTGACATAGGCGGCTTTACTGGGAGACAGTATAAGTAGAAATTAAAGTGGACTGTAAAGTCAGATAACCTGAAATGAGTACAGGTCTATCACTTATTAGCTTTGAAACCTTGGGCAAGTGGCTTGATCTCTCTAGATATGAATTGCATCGTCTGATAAGGGAAAAATACCTAATGCTATCACTATTATGTACATTTCCCATATTTTGTCTGACTTCCTATTTTGGCAGGAAGATTGAGTTTTGTAGAGCTGCCATCACACTACACAAAAGACAATTTGTAAAATTTATATCAAGTGCTCCTATATGATTTATTATTGTTTTCTCTAAGAAATTTAATAAACAAAATTAATCTTTACATTCTACAGTTAGTTCAATTTTCATAATAAATACCAAATATAAAGATGTGTTTTAATGGGGAAAAGAATCTTGCTTTTGCCCTGGCCGGTTTGGCTCAGTGAATGGAGCGCCGGCCCTCAAACTGAAGGGTCCCAGGTTCAATTCCAGCCAGGGACGTGTGCCTTGGTTGCGGGCACATCCCCAGTGGGAGTTGTGCAAGAGGCAGCTGATTGATGTTTCTCTCCCATCGACGTTTCTAATTCTCTGTCCCTCTCCCTTCCTCTCTGTAAAAAATCAATAAAATATATATTTTTTTAAAAAAATCTTGCTTTTGACTTCAGAGCAGATGATTAAATCAGTATCCTTGTAATAGCTTCCAAAATTTAAGCTTCTATTTTCTCTATCCATCTCTGTATATAAATTTATATAATAAAAAAGAAAATCATGCAAAGAAACTAACCAACAGCAGCAAGTACAAGAGAAGTAACAGATACCTGAAGTAGATCCCCAAAAACATCAGATAAATAAATGATTGATTGTATAATATCAAATGTATGTTTAATTTTTTAAATTAGAAAGTAACAAATTATTACCCCAAAAAATGAAGTCAGTTGCACTTTTCCAAAATAAAATATCAATGCATTTTAAAAGTATTGCTTGGAATCAAATAATTAATTAATTATACAAGACATTAGAAACAGCAAAAGTGAAAAGTAGTGACTTGTAAATTGAGGAAATTACAAAGTAACTGAAAAGATAAAAGAAAAAATTTTAAATATGAAGAAAAAAATAAGAGTTCCAGGAGGAAAGAATAGACTGAATGGGAAAGAGGAAATATCTCAAAAAGAATGGCTAGAATTTTTCAGAACTTAATTTTCCCTTTCAAGGAACATTATGCATCTCAGGCAGAATGAATAAATAAGTAAATAAAATCTACACTTAGAAAAATGTTAGAAAAACTGTTGAATACCATTTATAAAACAAGTATGGTAAATGCATCCAAAGATTAATTCCAAAAAAAAAAAAGAAGAAGAAGAATGAGTTGAGAACATAATTAAAACAATTTACTATCTTTCATAAATAAGTGTAATAAGGGTGGAATTTAAATCCTGGTCAACAATCACATGTGAGATAAAAGGAACAATAATCAGAATGAAATAGTCTGATATTCTTCTATTTGAGGGAAGTAAAGTAGAAATGTTCTATAGTTTCATATTTTATCAGGTATTTATGTTAAAATATAAAATAAATTTTTAAAGAATGAAAAGAAATCTAATATGCAAAGTGTCCCCTTGGGAGTTCAACCAGGAGACCAGGAGTCTGATTGCTCACTATGATGTGCACTAACCACCAGGGGGTGGCATGGAGTGAAGGAAAGCCCTGGCCCTGATCACTGGCCAGGCCTAGGAACCTTACCCGTGCATGAATTTCATGCACTGGGCTTCCAGTAGAAGATATAACTTCCATCAAAAATAAAAATTCAAAAGAAAGCAGAATAAGCCAAAGTCAGAAGGTACAAACAGCAGCATTATATCCACAAGTATGTGAGAAAATAAAACAAAAGTTTGAAGGAGAATTTAAATATTAGTATTCTGAAAATGATTAAATACAAAAAAAAAAAAAACTAGAGAGAATTATTGATTTTTGTGTTTTGTTTTTTTTATGTGAGCTCTGTATATGAAATCAATAATGGTCAATATACTTGCACAACAAAAAGAAATATGTACTTTAAAAAGGCATCACCTACAATAGTAACAAAAACCATAAATTTCCTCAGAATAAATCTAATAAATGAGTTACAACAACTTTTATGGAGAATATAGTAAAACATTATACAAAGGCATATAAAAGTCTTAAAGAAATGCTGTAACATGTTTATATATAAGTAAGAAAAATATGACAGTTTCCCCCAAAATTAATCTATAAAGTAATGCAATTTCAATTCACAAGATTTTTGTGGGGCCTAACAGGCAGATCCAGATATTTATATGGAAAACTATAGGAACAGGAATAGAAACTGGAATAGAAAATAAGCATATAAAAATATGCTTAAAATCATAGGAATACAAAGGCAAGTAGCAATGATTTACAATTTCAGAATCATCAGACTGACACAAACTTTTAGGTCAGATCATATCAAATTTTTGTGAGATATAAAGAAAGATAAGTTATTTACCACATTCCTGGAGAGACTATAAAAAGTCAAAACAAGATGCATATGCTCTACTAAACTGGGTTTCTATCCTTGGCAAACTTTCACATATTTGCACAAAGAAATATCTGCAAGAATGATCACTGAGCAGTCTTTGCAACAACAAAACTTTGAAAAAATATAATTGCCTCCCCCAAAATGGCTTACTTATGCAGTGGGATAATACTATATAGCTGTTAAAATTGTTGAAATAAATCTACATGTATTAATATGGCTAAATCTCAAAAACAATTTTGAATAAAAATAGAAGCTGCAGAAACTTATGCGATGTAGTGTTGCATAAGTAAATGTATATCAGTGTAGTACAGTATGACAGATACAAAATTATCAAATTCAAAACAGCAGTATCGTTTTCTAAATACAATAAGCATATGAAGCACACAGGAATGACACATACCAACTTCAGAGTTGTGGCTGCCTCTGGAAACGGGGGAAGATAAATCATAGGGCTCCAACTTTTCCATTTCTTAAAACCAGCAAAGAAGATAGTCACAAAGTCTGAAACAATATGAACAGCTACATTACCTCAGTGGTGAGTACACATTTTTTTGTATTTTTAAAGTTGTACAATTACATTTAAAAATATTTATAGAGCTATATGTCCACAGATTTTTATTACAGCATTGATCGGTTCAGCCAGTGTGGAAAACAGTAGGGAGTTTCCTCCAAAAATAAAAAACGGAACTCCCATTTGACCCACTAATCCTACTTCTAGGGATATATCCTAAAAAGTCAGAAACACCCATCACAAAGAATATATGCACCCCTATGTTCATAGCAGCACAATTCACCATAGCTAAGATTTGGAAACAGCCTAAGTGCCCATCAGCAGATGAGTAGATTAAAAAACTGTAGTGCAACTACACAATGGAATACTATGCTGCGGTAAAAAAAAGAAAGAAACTCTTACCATTTGCACCAGTGTGGATATACCCGGAGAGAATTATGCTAAGCGAAATAAGCCAGTCAGAGAAAGATAAATATCACATGATCTCAGTCGTATGTGGGATTTAATGAACAGCATAAAGTCATGGACAAAAAATAGATCCAGAGTCATAGAAGCATCAAACAGACCATCAAACCAGAGTGGGAAGGCAGGGGAGGGTGGGGATAGGGGGGTAAGAGACCAACCAAAGGACTTGTATGCATGCATATAAGCATAACCAATGGGCACTGGGGGTGAGGGCATGTGCTGGGGGGTGGATGTGGCCGGGGAGAGGTCAATGGGGGAAAAAGGAGACATGTGTAATACTTTAAACAATAAAGAATTTAAAAAATAGAGTCAATTAAATATATATCAATAGGAAAATGAGTAAGTAAATTATAGTAAAACATACTCATGCTATAAAGACCACCTGGTGGTCTTTAATGGAGCATATGTTCCATTAACTGCAGTGATGGCCCTAATTTTGTACTCCTCCCATCAAAGTCAGAGCATTCTGCCCACTCTTCGACTCTGGGTTTGATTACAAGACTTCCATTGGCCAATGGAATGTTACCAAACATGACACAGTCGAGAAAAGTCCTTGTGCATTGGACTTGCTTTCTTGCTGCTCTTGCTCCTTCACCAGAACCATGAGAACATGCGCAGGGTAGCTTGCTGAGGAAATGTGAGGAATACCTGGAGGAACAGCTGTCACCACTATACTGACCATCTTACACCAGCCAGCCCCCTGGGAGCCTCCAGCCAACAAGAGATGGATGTTTAAGAGAGTCCCACTGAGATCAGTCAAGGTGAACCCAGATCAATTAAAAAAAACAACTGTTTAGCCAATCATAGACTTGTGAGATAAAAATTAGCAGTTTCAAATCCTTTTACCAAAACAATAAACTACCAAGGAAAATTCCGATTGGAAAATAACTGACATGAAATGTTTACAATGTCATTTTCTAATCAGATTTTTTTCCAACAATTTATCTTCTTGGTAAAAGAACTAGAACAGTATTCTTCACCACTACTTTCCCTTAAATGCCTCCTTTCTAAATTAGCTCTAAAGCGAATTAAATTTGTATTCAGTACTCCAGTTAGAAAGAGTAACTAGAAATTTACATTTGCTAAGAGTTTAGAGTTAAAGAAACCTCGGCTTATATAAAAAAATAAATTTTTGTAAGAACCAATTGCTTCCACAATATAACATTTTAACAAGCTGTTAAGAATTATTAACAAGATTTTAAATAAGTCTAAAAGCAGTTTCTTCACATTAAAATTGTAAATAAATTTTACAATTGTAGAATCATAAAATCAGAAGAATCTGCAAGAGATTGCTTGATTCTAACAGCTGGTATATAAGTTAAAATTTTAACTCAGTATATTAATATTTGCATCCCTATTTATCTCTGCTCTCTATCTTATAAAATAACTATGTTCTACAGAGTACAGTTGTGAGTTGTTGCCAAACTTTTGCAATGCAGGTACTTTCTTGGCAAACAAATAGCAGACATATTTTTCTGTTTAGGTAAATGTTAATAATCACAGCTGGTTTGGTAATTCAGTTATTCGGCAAAGACATTGTAAACTACTTGAAAAGAACCCATCTGGTTTGCAGTTGTAAAACTGAAACCAATTAAAACATTTAAACAGCATTTTGTTTTTCATTTTCATCTGTAAAAATATATTTTGCAAGTTCTAATTAGTGGTTGATATTTTTCTATTGCTTTTATTATATGAATCTAACACTCAAATAATTTTTAAGTTCAACAAAACTGTTCCTGTAATTTATATTATATTGGAACAGCAGATGAATTAAAGGATAAAGAATATAAAATATACATGGATTGATACACATAGACATAATAATGCAGTACACAGAATTTCTATGTATCAAACCCAATAAAATAGGACAAAATGTCTACCAATCACAAGAATTGATTGGTTAGGTATAGCCTAAGAAACTAACCATTTAGTTAATGGACTATATCTACTTTAAAAAAAAAAATAAAGGAAGGAAGGAGGGAAGGAAGGAGGGAAAGAAGGAAGGAAGGAAGGAAGGAAGGAAGGAAGGAAGGAAGGAAGGAAGGAAGGAAGGAAGGAAGAGAGGGAGGGAGGGAGGGAGAGAGGGAGGGAGGGAGGGAGGGAGGAAGGGAGGTGGGGAAAACCCTTTACATGTCCCACATGGATCAGGGTTCCTGTTCAGGGTTTGAATTCTGGAGAAGGCCGCACACAAAATGAATAGAGAGACTAGAAGAGAATTAATTTGGAAATATGGGGGGCCAGGCATAGATTCTACCTCTAGTGGGTGAGACTGCCCTGCACACTGCTCTGGCCTTGCTCAAAGCTTTTATTAAGGCAATGGGAAAACAACCATATCTTTAGGGCAGGAAATTCCAACAACAAACAGGCAGCAAGAATTTACATATGAGTAACAGGTGGAGGGTTCTTTAACTATCAATGTCTCCATCTAAACAATGAGTGAATAGCTCTGACCATTCAGAGCAATTAAGGTTGACCAGCCTTCAGGCACATTTCTCTATTAGTGACAATGATCAGTCTCCAGCATGGAGGGAGGGAGAGAAGAGAGGAAGGAAGGGAGGAAGGGAGAGAGGAAGGGAGCAAGGGAGGAAGGGAGGGAGGAAGGAGAGAGACACAGAACTGAAAGATTATAATGAGAAATATACTTATTTTTCCCACCCACTCTTCCTTTAAAATTTATTCAGTGATAAGAGCTTTTCACTTTGACTCTGGAGTAAAGTATAAGTAGCCCCATGACTGTTCTTCTCACTTTCAGATAATAAAATTACTGATTGTTACACCCAGATGTCGTGATCCCCAAAGACCACCTAGGGAGCCCGCGTCCGATGCAAACCCAATGCAAAAACATAGAGCCTTTATTCGAGCTAGCTCGGGCTCCGTCCCACACACACTCACCAACGCAGCAGCAGGGTGGGGAGAGCACACGAGTTTCAGGAAAACAAAGGATTTATAGGGGGTCTGGAAGTAGTGGGTGGGGTAATGTGTGATTGGTCGAGGGAAGGGTCAGGGTTGGTTGCACAGGCGGCAGGATGCAGTTGGCCCAATTTGGACTTGGGTCATTTCCTCTGCATCCCTATTGGCTGGTTCGAAACTTTGGGAAGTCAGTCTGATTTGACTCTACCATGATCACTCTGGATCTGATACTTAGAATGACCAGTCTCATGTAATAGTCAAAAGTATTCAACTTCATTCAAAATTAGAGCTCTGTCCAGTCCCCAGAGGGAGCTTGGAAGCTTGCTGTAAGTGAGAAACCAGTAAAGAGGGAGGGAGTGCTCATTTTGTATCTTTCTTACTTTCTATTGCATCTTCACTCCTATACCTCCATCTTGCTCATTGGTTTTTGATGTCTCTCTCCAGAGAAAATATGAAGTGGGCTGGGGCAGAAAAATTCTTAATTGATTCCATTGTCCTAAATTGTTTTTTATCTCTCAAGGGCTAGCAGTTGTTTAAAGTTAACACTTTTTGCTCAGATGCTCAATGGTTGAGAGTTCACCCAGGAACCAAGAGGTCACAGTTCAGTTTGATTCCCGGTCAGGACATATACTTGGGTTTGATCCCAGTGTAGGGTGTGCAGGAGGCAGCCCATGGTTGATTCTCATCATTAATGTTTCTCTCCCTCTTTCCCTCTCCCTTCCTTTCTGAAGTCAATACAAATATATTTTTAAAAATAAAGTTAACACTTTTCTTCTGGGAAACTATCATATTTGTTTGGGACGCCTTATCATACATACCCTCCTCCCATTCAAAGTGGTCTCTTATCTGCAGTTCCCTTAAGTAGGTCTAATGTACTCCATTTCCATAGTTGCTTACTTCTTTGACATAAGGAGTTTGATGATTCACCTGGAACTTCTTTGGGGTTTGTTTTCTCTCTCATGAATCTGCTTGTACAATGTCTAATAAAGCATCTACACCATCTCTTTCTCAACCACATAAGATGTGTATAAAATGCTCAGGCATCCTTGAACCCATACATCTAGAACAGTGGGCCTGTACGATTGAAGGAGACTCATTCTACTCCCACTGAAGCTAGCCAGGCCCTTGCCCTGTGACTATATTTTGCTGTAACTCCCTAACTACAGGGCCATAGCTCAGCCTCTCTGAGTAATTCTGTCACAAACCCTCCCACTTGATTTGAGATGAAAAGGGAACAAGTTTGTTTTAAAAAATCCTCTTCATGAATCTTCCCTCCCTCTCTGCTCTTTTTATTATTTATATTTCCAATGAGAATATGAGTGGGTGGGTTTAGAACCAAGAAACTCATTTATAGACATTTTCTTTGAAAATTTTCATCATGCTCTGGCATCTCATTTTACAATTTCATAATTCATTACATTCTAATATTTCAATTAGATTTTCACTTTAACATCTGGCCTTAATAGTGGTTTTTGTTCATCATAATACCTAGCCAGAGCAAATATTTAAATACTATACAGACAACATATTCTCACCTTGAATTAATAGTACAAATAAATATCTGATACCTGATATAAACCTTTTTTTCTATAATCTCTATAATGTTACAGAATACATAAAAGGTGAAAGAAATAAAGTGGTTGGTTTCTCTTTGTAATGGCTATTGCCATTGTTGACCTGGCATCTCCACCATTCTTCTTTGAAAAACAGTCCCACATCATGACCATACAGGTCATCATGCAGCACAGGCTGGATTATTCCTAACTAGGGGCCCGGTGCACAAAAATTTGTGCACTCGGAGGGTGGGGGTCCCTCAGCCCGGCCTGTGCCCTCTTGCAGTCTGGGACACCTCGGGGCGGATGTCCACCTGCTGGCATGCCTGGCCAGCCTGGGTGAGGGGCTGAGAGCCATTTTCAGGCTGCCCAAAGCCCCTTCAGGGTTCGTGCACTGGGGGGTGGGAAGGCTGGTGAGTGCAGGCCTGGATGTTTCCCGCCGGAGGGCCCACAATCCCACATGCCTGGTGGGCCCCCACCGCTGAGGGGACACACCTGGCGCAGAGTTGGGTGGCAAGCCAGGGGCGGACGCTGGTGCAGAATCCCTCGGTGGGGCCCTGCTGCTGAGCAAACACACCAGGGGTGGAGCTGGGCAGTGAACTGGCTTTGGATTCTCCACACTGTGCAGCAGACGCTCCCACACGCCCTGTGGAGGCCCCTGGGGGGCGGATGAAGGTAGCAGACCCTGGGCAGGTGTTCCCGGACACCCTGCGGAGGCCCCCAGGGCAGAGCCAGGCAGTGGACCCAGGACGGCTGCTCCTGCACACCCTGCAGAGGCCCTGTGCTCCTGCATGCCCCAGGAAGCCCCCCAGGGGGTGGAGTCAGGCAGTGGACCCGGGACAGGCGCTCCTGGATACCCCTTGGAGGCTCCCTGGGATGGAGCTAGGCAGCAGACCCAGGACAGCTGCTCCGGGATGCCCCGAGGAGGCTCCAGGCCAGACCCCCCCTCCCACTGAGCTGACGCACCTGGCACAGCTATGCCAGCCGGCCGTGGAGGCTCCCAGTGCAGAGCCGCCCTGCCAGCCTCCATCTTGGCTGAGTT
>PVJC01011706.1:0-41051 GCA_004026665.1 Murina feae
GGGTGCCTGCTCCAAGCCTCCACGGTGTGCCTGGGGGCAGGTCCCCAGCAGGTAGACACACACAGGAGGACTGCTCCGAGCCTCAGATGCGGCTGGGGGCAGGTCCCCAGTGGTGACACACACACACACAAAAGGCGCCTGGCAGACTGGGGCCATCATAGGACATCCACTGAGGGGTCCCAGACTGTGAGAGGGCACAAGCCGGGCTGAGGGACTCCCTCCACCCCGAGTGCACAAATTTTTGTGCACCGGGCCCCTAGTATAATGATAATAGATGAAGTTAATGAACTAAAATCGTAGTCAATAAAAATGTTTAAAAAAATCTTGAACAGGATTTGCTCTTGTAAATTCAACCAGTCATAAAATGACTTGGATTTCTGTTCTAGAATGGAAAACCATTTTTATATGGAGATATGTTAAAATAAATATTTCAATTATGTTATCTTTGTTAGAAAATTATGAGTCAATAACTAATAAATTATTTTACAAAAAAAGAAAGGGTGATTAATAATTGGTATAAGAGATGAGGAATGTGATCAGCGCCCCCTCCCATCTCCAGAAAGAGAGCAAACGGACAGAGGAAGCTAAGATCATTTTCCAACAGAAACAACGCTCCTGTCCTCCTTGGAGGCGAGGCAGTCCTTAGGGCCAGGACCACGCACACAGGCGGTCACACAGGTGGATCTCAGTGGGGAGGTCATGGCCTCAAAGTCCGATCAGCCCTGAGTTGTCCCTGAAGGAAGAAATACTTACCTAGAGGATATCTGAAATACCCGCTGAAATTCTTATTTCTTGTAACCAATTGCTTCCTAGGTCAATTGCCAAGCAAGTAGAATTAACCTGTTATTGGCAGGACATACCAATGTATTTATTAAAATCTACTTGATATTTGTTGTAAAAGCCCAATTAATGTTGGACACCAGGCAGAATAGATAGCTACTTGAATAAGCTTTTACTTGCTACCAGCAGTGTTTGTGAGTTCACAAACTGGTAATCCTGGTCCTGCTGTTGCCTGGAATTTAGGAAAACAGCATGAATATGAGCCCAGCAGTATTAAACAGAAAAAGTCAGAAATAGTTGATTATGCTTAATTCTACAGGGCAGGCATGTGTACCTATGGATGTAATTTTGTGTTGTGTGTGTATGTGTGTGTATACATGAGTATATGTGTATCTATGTGGGTTTGCATGTGTGTGTGCTCTAGAATATGGTTCTATATTCTACTTGTAAACAACGTTTCCTCTTCATATGATGTAGTGACATTCCTACCGCTGTGCCCGTGGCTTGCAGGGACCCCTGAGAACCAACAAATGAAAGCCCTGCCTGCCACTCACGTCTGTAATTGTGTGACTATTCCTCTGAGATCCTACCGCCGAAATCTCAAGAAATGCACACAAGCCCCTGTCCTCATGATGACTACTGCCATCTCAGATTCTTCAGGAGGTTCCCCGAAACGTGATGAGCTGTAATATTCTTTAATTTCTCAAATATAAGTAAGAGAACAATACCCAATAAATCGAGAGCTTACAGAAATAGAATTTTTCAAACTGCTCACAAAATCATAGGCTTGTATACGTGATCTTTAAATATGTATACATTGATTTAACATAATCATAACTTTCTTTTGCCGCAGTTTTTTAGAAATTTTGAGTTATGTACAATACTACCTATTTTCAGGCTCCAAAGCTATATTTGCTTTCACTTTAGATCAGTGGTTTTCAACCTGTGGGTCGCGTGTGACCCCTTTGGTGGTCAAACGACCCTTTCACAGGGGTCGCCTAAGACCATCCCGCATATCGGATATTTACATTATGATTCATAACAGTAGCAACATTGCAGTTATGAAGTAGCAACGAAAATAATTTTATGGTTGGGTCACAACATGAGGAACTGTATTTAAAGGGCCAGAAGGTTGAGAACCACTGGTTTAGATGCATAAAATATATGGAAAGAAATGGTTGTGTAAATAGTGCTACGCACAGAAACAGGCCTGTTGCCCACAATGTTACTGCTGAGCAAATAAGACACACCCAGGTGGCCAGGTGGCATGTAACCCCATGTGGAAAAATGAAGAGATTCTGGAAACTCATGTTAAAATAGAAAAGAAAATGTCCTAAGAGCCTGTCAAATATTTGGATGCATCATTTTATTCCTCTAAATGTATAGGTAAGCCAAATATAAAACTGTAAACTTTATTTCATTTAAATTAAATGATTGGCATTAAATTTTAATTTTTAAATAACGAATTTAAATTCTACTGCAAGGATTCCTGACTTTTAACAGAGAATACTCAACTTTTCATTTTCTATAATTTTAAAATCACCATTCTTGTTGCGTTTTGGGGCTTGTTTCGTTTTGAGGGGCTGTAGATGGCTAGGCTAAGGAAGGCTGATGGAGGTGGCCCAGGGTGGATGGGCGTGGGGCTCCCAGCTATGCCTCCTCCCTCCCTGGAAATACCTGCGAGTTAGATCCCTGAGCAAAGGGCTTCGCCCTGGGCTGGAGCAGCCACGGTCCAGGTTTAGGAGCTCTGACTGCTTTAAAACTGGACCATGCAATCTCTGTTTCCATAAACAAAATAGCATAAACCGAGGAAAATCATATTCTTTGCAAATACGGTGCTCTCTATCCGGTTTTGTGAATTTACATGAAGCAGAATAAATAAATGCTCCAATATTTACAATGCTGCTCCAAGTACGCAAAGGAAAGGGCAGACTCGAAGTAAGACCCATCACACAAGACACAGTTCCCATCACCCTCCTAGAAGCAGCTAGAACTTGTCAGCAAACTGCCCAACCCAAGCCAGGGAGACTAGAAATGCTCTAGCCTGCGGTGTCTGAGGACGATGGTAACTGGAAGCCAAGGTGAGTTCACAAAGATGAAAAATACCAAACTAACTCACGGACGTCCTCACTGTGGGTTCCTGGGGGCCGACTAAGGAAACACAGCAGCCCACTCTGTCTGGCAAACCTGCTCACATCAAAATCCTCAGGAAAGCTTGGAGCCTCCCTCGGATGTCTCACAGCAGAATTCCAACAGGCTCTCCAGGTGACCTGATGCCTCTAACACACCATCAGCTCACAGGACTGCACTTGTGTGACTGCAGCTCGGTTTCAGGGATAATTCACAAGGTGTGCTGAAGAGAAGCGGTTGGGAAATTGAGATGACCTGGACTGCAGATGCGGGCCAGCTGGATTCACAGCTGGATTTTAGCTGGCCCCTCGCAGTGCGCACCTGGGAGAAGCCTCCTGCTCACAGAGCTGGGCCTGCACTGGGCCCAGGCCACTAGGCTCTCCCCTCGGTTCTGTCTTCAATATTTTTAAGACTCTGACAGCCACACAAAGACAAACAAACAAATAAACAAAATGGCTGCCCATCAAATCTGTGTCTGATTCAACTAAAAGAAACAGCTCATATCACACAATTAAAATGTTTAAATCTTTATTTCAAGGCAACTGAAAAGAAGAGATTTCATAGAAATATGTGAGTACCAGCTTAACAAATTGATTTCATAAGGGGCAGAGGGTCAATCTGGCTGGCGTTTTTGACTCTTTCCAAATCCAATGGGGAAGCCAGTGAGGGGGCCTCTGAATAAGCAGCTGTAAGCGAGGCTTTTTACCACAACAGAAGTGTGAGTGACAGGTGAGTCCGCAGGTCCCTGCCCGGCTGCCTGGGGAGAGGGGGTTGGGAGGAAGTGAGGAGTTTTAAGGAAGTGATAGCCCCCCACCTCCCCCCAGCCTGGGTCCTCCCATTGAGGGGTGGGAGCCAAGAGCTCCCCAGGTTGGAGAGGGAGCAGGTGGAGGGGACTGAGGGGGTCACATTTCCATGGAGAGAACGCCCAGACTTGGTTGCGTTACTGCGCCAGAATAAACCTCAGTCTTTTCCCAGGCCTCAGAGTACAGAGTGTGGAACAAAAGACCAGGTAGTGGAGGTGCACAGAACACCTAATGATGATGGTCGGCTGTCACTGCACCTGGAGAACAGGCCAGCGAGAGGGCTGGGGCCACAGTCCCACGTGAGCCTCCGATTTCCGGGGAGGATGGGTCAGAAACTCCAGGGCAGGTCCCTCGCTGATGAACAGAGCGGGGCGGGCAGGTGGAGCTCCCTGGCGCAGGCATCCCCGTGAGGGCGAGGCAGGGCAGAGGCGTGCGGAGGGCAGTGCGCATCAGAACGGAGTCACTCGTTCTGGTTCTGGGCCCTGCACTCAACCTCCCTCCACGTCAGAATTTAGGGGCTCCTGGTGGCCACACATTTCACCAGAAGTTCTCAGGACTTCCGACCAGGTGGCCGGAGGCGCACATTCTGGAAACTCTTAGAAAGGAGGTCGCTAGGTAAGTGATCCCTCCCAGGGGCACTTCATGCTCGGGGCCCTGCAGCCCGGGTCTGGCTGGTCACCTGAGCCGTTCTGCTCTCACAACACTGGCACTGAGCTTGCCCCCAGGGCCTGGTTCTCCTCACACAAAGTCCTTCGGTCCCCAGGGTCCATATGGCACAATTCAGCTCCACAAAGGTAATAAAAAGCAAATTCAAAAGCCCAAAGAGGTTCCAACACGGCACCCGGGACAACATCTGAGCCAGGACTCTGAAAGGGAGTTCAGCTTCCCAACAGACGCCCACAGGGTGCCCAGGCGCCTACAGGATGCCCAGGTGCAAGCCGGCCTCTTGCCCGAACAGAAGATAGAGAGGGGAGAGGCCTCGGCACCCGCTTTCACTGCAATCGCATGTAAAGTAGGGGTTTGGGCCAAACTTGCATCCTCACTGCCCCAACTTTCTTCTCTGTCAGCCCAACAGCCTTAAGGCCCAGCATACCCGGTCGGGAACACCCTTTTCACATGATGACATGTTTGCTTTTGTTGCTTAGCCCAGGACAAGGTAAGCAGCAGGCCCAGACCTGGGGTGAGGGAGAGGGGCTCTGGGGTGGGAATTAAAGGGTGTTCACTCTCAGGTCGCAGGGTGAGACCCTGCAGGGTGTCCTAGGGTCTCCCCGGCTCGCCCCAGAGCCAGCCTGGTGAGGACCGTTCAGCCCAGGAAGAGGTACCTGACTGAGGCAGCCAGGTGGCTGCGAACCTGCGACACAGAGAAGGGACTGCTGTCCTCATGTTGTAAACCGTCTTCACATCGCACAGGTGGGGTGGGTTCGTCCCTGTTACTCCAGAGACACAGTGTGGGCCATCAGTGGAACTTAATCTCAGCTTTACAAAAACAGCTACTGTTGTAACACTGGCTGGTGCTTCCAGAGCACCGGACAAAGGCTTCGCACAATAATGTCATCTATCCTCACCACTCCGCTATCAGCCTCCTCATCGCATCATGCACATGAGGAGACTGAGAGCGAGGCTAGGAGCGTGGTCTCCAGTTACCGGTTTCTCAACGGCAGGCCAGGCTGGGACCCAAACCCAGGCTGCCTGCTGTGACGCCGGCTCTTCACTCCAACACTAAGTCACTTCCTGTCCAATGTGAAAAAGTTGGACCAGGATAGTCTATCTGAGCAAAATCCTTATGACTGTCTCTTCATATCATTCACACGTGCATACACACACTCACAGGGAGGTGAGAACAGTGACCCCGAGGGAGTCCCATCGATCCATAGGCAGGAGGGGTCAGTAGAGGCCACCAGCGAGTGAAGCATCCAGTATTATCAGCGCCCTTGGGTGCCATGCTATGGGAAAGGTGAGGACGCAACGTAAGATAAGAGAACCCGTCCTGTTGCCTCAGTAACGTGATTGTGGAGTTCGGGTCCTAACCCTCCTTACCCAGGACACAGGGAAGGATCACGCAGTGCCCACACCGAGCCCCAGTAGTGAGATCAGAATCCACAGCCAGGACTGAAAACTGCTCCAGAGGGTGCTCAGCAGGAGCAGAAAACACCTCAGGGACATATAGAAATGTGCATTTCACACGCACTTCACTAGCTACGGCACAGGACAGCTGCATCGCCATCTGAGTAAACGCATTGCAGGATGTCTGACCTCCAAGTTTCTAACCGAACTGTACGTCTTGCTCCGAGCATTCCTTCCTCTTCTACATCAGCAGGGCTGGGAGCACCATGACTGTTGCCAAGCCAGTCGGTGATGCAGACCGGGGTCTTCCTGGTGGATTACAGTACCTGCCCAAGAAGTCTGCAGTGAGAATTCGCCACCACTGCACAGCCTTGCTACACGTTACGGTGAAGGCATGTCTCAGACTAAGCTCTACAGGCACACGCATTAAACACACATGTTGGCCAAGCAGGCAGAAAGCAGTGTGTCAACCGGTTCCATGAGCTCAGTGAAGTCCCAACTCTATGTCTGTTTAGGTTCAATACACGGAGAAGGAAAGGCTCACTGAAGATGCAGCCCCATCCCCTGCCAGGGTGCTGTCCCCTGCGGAAGGTCAGAGACCCACCGGAACCAGGATGCGACGGGGCTCTGAGCTGAGGTGGAGCCTCAGGTACTGCCCTAATGTTAGGTTAGTTATATACCCGACACATTCTTATCACCTGTTCTCCTGTGGGGAGCAAGAAAGGCTTTTTCACCAGTCCACATACTGCACCCACAACCGCACCACTGTGCCCACAACTTCACCAGTGTGACCCCGTTTCTCACGTTTTCATATTCAATTAATCTGGTTTCTTTTCCATTTCTCACTTCCTTATGCTAATGTCAGTTACTCATTTTACCAAGGGAACTATTTTTGACATTCAGAATGCTCTCAGACTCTTGTTGTGGAGAAATAGATCTCTGAAGAATTTGTACTGGCCAGGAGCGTGGTCCTTCCTCATACAATACTAGTTGGCTACTCAACTAGTGTTCTTGACAGCATGTTAGCTGGCCAACCACCTCTAAAGTAAAAGCTTAACTGCACATACATGCTGTCACTCTGGTTGTCATGTGAATTATGGCCATTCTAGCACTGACACTGAGTAAGCAGAGTCCATTTAGTACCAAGTATATTGGGTCTTATTATGTGTGTGGCTAATGGAAGTCCGTAACTATGTGTATATGACATGACCTGAGTTATTTGGTGATGAGGATACAGATAGTGCTTCCAAACTGGGTCTGACTGAATTCTTTCATAGTTTAGATTACAGATAACCTCATGCTAACCAGCCTCTTCCTGTTCCCAAGGCTCTAACAGGCTGGGCAGCACCAAATAAGTCCCAAGGAAGCAGGACAAAGAGGAAATGGCTTGCTGACTCCAATTGCTAATTTGTACTTTGCACTGGCATCTGTCTGACACGTCTCTGACTTAAGGAAGCTGGGCTGATGTTCTTAGTGTTGTCTGTAATATTTTTGGTGTCTTTGTCACCTCTAGTCATATACACTTTAGTGAATTGCCATTTGGAGAACATTTTCATGTTTATTTTGCATTTTTGTCTTTTGAAAGCAAATCTATATTTTTACCACTTCTGAGAAGCAGATATTCATTTTTTTTTCCAGATTTTCTAAACCAGTGTTTCCTGAGCAACTATTGTAAGTAAGGTTTCTACAGATCCAAACGGACGACAAAAAAAGAAAGGAAACTAAAAGTTCTGGACGCTAAGGAAACGGGCCAGGGAGCAGAAGGGCAGTGAGTTTTCAGCAAGTCCCAGGGTCCTACTCTCTCGTAGAAACCGCATTTAATAACCTCCCCAAGTATTTTCAGGCATAAAATAAAAATAGAAACCAGCACTTCACTGGAAAACAGACTATAATACGGTGAAAAATGAGACAGCAGAGAAAAATGACACTTGACCTTCTTATTGTTGGTAATAATGGGTGCAAATATATCAGGAAGCTTTTTTATGGGAGCAGGAGGGTTTCCAGGCCCACCCAGGAGACAGTGCTGCTGTCCTGGGTTTAACATGGCAGCATCGCGTAGGGGGAGGGAGTCCATCTGCCGGGGTCCTTTATGACTTAAGGAGGCAAGTCCAGGGTTTGGTGGTGAGCAGAATCCTTGCGGCCACCGCTGTTCTGGATCTGCCATTGCCCTCGAGTTACCAAAGCAAATCCCTTCATCTCCTCGCTGGGTATTATGTGTTCCACATAATAGATCTCTTCTATTATGATCTCTTCTGGTTAGATCTCTTCTCTATACAGAGAACTGTATCACGAAGAAATCAAGGAACTCTGAATAAAGGGTTCAAGCTTCAACAGAAACACTAGGTATTGTTACCGACTCAAAGTCCCTTGAGTGGCAAAAACCAGTGATAAGAAATTTAATGATTAATTCCCTGACTTTTATTTTTGTGGTGGTTATAATGTCTCAACTGCCCAACAGCCGATTAAAGTCTTCAACAGTACAGGCAGCTGGCACACCGGAACACACTAAAATGTACTTCAGTGGAGGGTCATGTGCAAGTTGAAGTGTGTGATTCCATATGCAAGCGCACAGGAGAAGGCCTGATATTTAGTGTTGAGGTCAGCAGGGCCGAACCGGGGTGAGGCCAGCCAGGAGCAAAATGTAAGGGGGCGCCAGAAACTGCAGTAATCCAGACGAGTAATATTTTCGTGCCATATAGTTAAAACTCAAAATGAATGAATAAAACAATCCATGTTGAACAAAGCAGATTTTTTAAAAAAGTATTTTAAGTAAAGAAGCGCCAAGCACAAAATAGCCAGCATCGAAAGGGGTGGAAATTACTAATACCGATCGTGTTTTTATTTAAATTTCTGCTATCTTGTTCATCGTGATTTTTTTTGCATTCATTTTGAGTGTTTTCAATATTGCCTGTAGTGCTGTTCACCTCCATCGCCCTGCCCTCCAGGAGCGGCGGGCCCAGCGCCCAGAAAGGCCGGGGAGCAGCTGGCCGCCTCGGCCCGCGGGCCGAGGGCGCGGGGCAGGTGCGGGCCGCCTACCTGGCTTGTTGCGCGCGCCGTGCCTGCGCGCCAGGCTGAGCTCGCGGCGGATGCGGTCCTCCAGGTACTCCTGCTTCTTGCCCAGCATCTCCTCGGTCTCCCGCAGCCGCGCCAGGGCCTCCTGCGGGCTGGGCGCCGCGCGGCTCCGGGAAGAGCCCCGTTTAAAGAACTTGCCCAACTTGCTCATGCTGGGCCGGCCGGGCCGGGCCGGGCGTCCCGGGTCTGCGCTCCGAGCTCCGCGGCGGCGCTCTGCGGTCTGCAAGCCGTCGGGGCAGGTGACACACACCCCTGGGCGTTTCCTGGCGCCGCCCCGCCCTCGGCGGCCAGAGGGCGGGGAGCGGGGGGGGGGGGCGCCTTCGTGGGCCGTGGCCGCGGGCGCTGAACGCCTGGGGAGTTGGGGACGGCTGGGAAGGAGGACAAAACTCCGGGGGACCACCACGGAGCTGCGGCTTTGTCCGTGCATGGGGTGGAGGTCAGCACACCCATGTCCCAGGGTCGTGTGTGCGTGTGCGCGCGCGTGCGCGTGTATGCACGGTGTCCCTGCACGGTCTCTGCCCTTGTGAATAAGAACATCAGGTATGTGGATCTAGGTGTGTGCCCCGTGGGTATGAGTGTGGAGGCACAGGGGCCTGCGCTGTGATGCAGGTGTGATGAGCCGCTTGCTCCAGGAGCAGCAGGTCTGACGGGCTTGTCTCTGCGGAGCAGGAATGTGGGCAGGTGCCTGTGTGCGCTGCTCTGGGCATGGGTCATTCCCACGTCATCCTCACCGCATCCTTATGGAGCTGGAAGGGACTGGAGGGTGGTGGTCTCTGTCCCAACATCAGGACTTCGGAGCGAGTTTGGTTGTTGCCTTCATCTCTGCCCTGCAGCTGAGCCTTCAGCGTGAGGTTAGTGTAGCATCACCTGTAAGAGGCTGCCAACGTGTCAAATGCCTTTACGGAGACACCTCAGTAACCAAGAGAGAAAAGTCCCGGAGAAAAGAAATGTTCTTTTGTCCATGCTCCTCTCTTGGTCCCACCTCGGAGATCCCGACAGCGCGGTAAGCTGGAAGGACACCGGTATGTAACAGTGACCGCGGCCGACGCGAGCACCCACCGAGAAGTGCACCTGGACTTGAGTCTGCGGCCTGGTTTTCAAGGGCTGTATGTACCCCACGTAACATGGCCTGTTTGAACAACATCCCCCCACGTCATCAGGACCTATTTGTGATCCTTAGCTCAGCACTGACTGTTTCAGGGGAAAAAGCATCCATTACTTGACAAATACACCTTGATACTCAAGATCAATAACCCAATTTGCCTGCCATCCTACTGACACAAGCAGCGGGCCGATCCGCTTTACCCAACACTGGAATAGCCAGCGTCAAATTTTGCCAAAGAAATCAGACATGTTCGTAGGAGGCTCATTGGTTTATATCTTCCACACACACACACAGACCCTCCTCATTCCCGTCACCACAGCCAGCCCCTTCTTACCATCTCCCCCTCGCCATCCAAAGCGCTTGTGATCTGGAACACATATTCTGCTCTAATCTTCTTGTAAACTGTAATAAGCCTTGTAGTTTAGGACTGAATGTTTCGTGACTGTTTGGGCACATATTTTCTCTGTTAGACTGGAGGCCCTGGAGAGTTGAGAAGTAGCACGTTTTCTGCTCAGGTTCCCACTGCTGGTTAGTTTAATGCCTTCACTGAGTGTATCTCTGTATAAGGTGCTGGCAATACAAGGGTAGTCTGCCCCGAAAGAGTTGCCTTCCAGGGATAGTGCCACGGGACGGGGACCTGGCCCGAGGGGTCTGCCTAGGGCTGCCTGTAGTGTGGGGTTCTTGACTTCACGCAGGAAAAGTTTCACAAGAGTCCAGGTGACTGCAAGGGAACAGTTATTAAAGCTGGGGATGGAAAGCACAAAAGGGCTTAGTTTAGAAGAAACAGCAGAGCCTAGGCTGGGCTGCCCTAGCTCTCTGGGAAGTCAGAGACAAGGGGGCCTTGGGAACAGGTTCAGGGCACTGGCCTGCGATGACCTGCCACTGCCCAGTGCTCCCCAGGTTGCAAGCCTCTGGGGTCCTTTACGGGTTAGGAGAGGCATGCTTGTAGGGGAAGAAGAGCTGGGAGAGAATGGTGGGAGCTGCTCCCCAGAGGGAGAGAGCTTGCTGAGTCCTTTGTCTCGAGGCCTTTATTTCTATCTTCCAGGGAAGAACCTTCAGGGAGGCCTCGGGGGAGGCTTTCCGCAGAATGCTCATCAGTTTTCCAGGTGTGCTCCTCCAGGGCGCGGTCTCCACCGGCTGCTCAGTGTCCGGGCAGAGGGTCATCAGTCCTTGCTGCTGGGCCTGGGATCGCCCACCTGGTTCTGCTGTCTTTCTGGGACTGGAACTGAAACACAGCTGAGGCTGAGATGTTGTCTCTAGGGAGGTGCCCTGTATCTGCAGTAAATTGCCATCAGTGTGCTCAGCTATGGGTCTGCTTCCCCGTTCCCCTTGTCCTGGCTCACTGGCCTGTGCCAACAGCAGTAACATCCTTTTCCTGAGTGCGTGCTATATGCCCAACACTGTCCCCGATGCTAGAGATTCAGCAGAGAAAAGAGAAAGACTGAAACCCACACACTTTTTTTAAAATCTTCACCCAAGGATATATTTTTATTGATTTAGAGAAAGAAGAAGGGAAAGAGAGAGAGAGAGAAACATTGATTGGTTGCTTTCTGTACTCACCTACAACTTTTTAAAATCTTTATTATTCATATTATTACAGTTGTTTCTCTTTTTCCCCCCATAGTTCCCCTCCTCCCAGTTCCCACTCCATCCACTGCCCTTATCCCCCCCACACTGTCCTCATCCACAGGTCTACGATTTTTGTCCAGTCTCTTCCCACACCCCCAAGCCCCTTTCCCCCTGTGAATTGTCATTCCACTCCCTTTCTATGCCCCTGACTCTATTCTATTCACCAGTTTATTCTGTTCATCTGACTTTTTTTATTCACTTGATTTTTAGGTTCACTTGTTGATATGTATTTGTTGTTCATAATTTTTATCTTTACTTCTTCTTCTTCCTCTTCTCAAAGGATACCTTTCAGCATTTCATATAATACTGGTTGGGTGGTGATGAACTCTTGTAGCTTTTTCTTGTCTGTGAAGTTCTTTGTCTGACCTTCAATTCTGAATGATAGCTTTGTTGGGTAAAGTAATCTTGGTTGTAGGTTCTTGCTGTTCATCATTTTGAATATTTCTGGCCATTCCCTTCTGGCCTGCAAAGTTTCTGTTCAGAAATCAGCTGACAGTCATATGAGTGCCCCCTTGTAGGTAACTGACTGCTTTTCTCTTGCTGCTTTTAAGATTTTCTCCTTGTCTTTTGCCCTTGGCATTTTAATTATGGTGTGGTCCTCCTTGGATTCCTTTTGTTTGGGATTCTTTGCGCTTCCTGGATTTGCAAGTCCATTTCTTTCACCAGGTAGGGGAAGTTTTCTGTCATTATTTCTTCAAATAGGTTTTCAAAATCTTGCTCTCTCTCTTCTTCTGGCACCCCTATAATTCTGATGTTGGTACACTTGAAGTTGTCCCAGAGATTCCTTACACTATCTTTTTGGATTCTTTTTTCTTTTGGCTTTTCCAGGCTGGGTGGATTTTGCTTCTTCATAGTTCATATCTTTGACTTGATTCTTGTGATCCTCTCATCTGCTGTTGGATCTCTGTATATTATTCTTTATTTCAGTCATTGTATGCTTAATTTCTAGCTCATCCTTTTTCATATGCTCGAGAGTCTCACTAAATTTATCGGCAGTCTCTAGAATATTCTTGAAAAGCCTTATAACCGTGGTTTTGAATTCTATATCCAGTCGTTTGCTTTCCTCCATTTCTGTCATTTGTGACCTGTTTCTTTGTCTCCGAATTTTGGCTGCTTCCCTGCATTGACAGAGTGGTTTTAATCAGCTGTGTCTATGGTGGGAGAACTTCTATGCTGGAGACACCCTTATGGGGCAAGACTTGCCTGAGTGGGGCTTTGGTGCCCACTAAGTCTGCCCCCTGAGTACGTCCCTTATGAGTCTGAGGAGTTGTAGACTGGGTGGTCCCACTCTGACCACTGGGTATGCTGGCTCTTGTATCTCCAAGGAGTTGCTATTTTAGCTTTTGCCTGGGGCTTCCCAGGCTTTTATATGCAAAAGCCTCTGCCTGCAGCTAGGGTGGGGTGAGGTCTCGGGGAGTCTACAGGGCAGAGCAACCAGCTATGGCTGATTCTCAGCCCTGCCCTAAGAGGCACAGGTCTCAAGCTGCTCTGGAGTTCCTCCCAGTGCCAGATGGTGCCAGATAGTCCAGCTCCTCCCCGTATGATTCTGAATCCCCAGAAACTCACCTGGAACTGGAGTTCAGAGCCGTTGGGAGCATGTGCTTCCCTTCAGTATGAAATGTTGCCAGCCCTTTCTGCAAGTCCCTTTGCGCATGCCTCCGTACCTCTGCACTTTATTTCCACACCTCCTCTGCTTCTCAGTCTCTTTCTAGTTGTAGAATTTCCACTCAGCCAGCCTTCCTGTGGGTCTGGGTAGTGCCTGTTTCTTCTCTTCATTGTGGTTTTGCAATAGTTGTGCCCAGCAGCAATTCCGGTATTCACCTATGCCGCCATCTTGGTTTTTCCTCACCTACAACCTTTTGATGTATGGCACAAAGCTCCAACAACTGAGCCACCCGGCCAGGGCAACCCATGCATTTTGGGGGAGTTTACTTTCTAGTTGGGGGAAGACAGACAGGGAATTAAGGAGGTAATGTATTATATGTGTTATGCAGGGGGCAGGGGAGAATAAAGTATGGGGTGCTAGCGAATTTAAATTTTAGACAACATGTACCCAAATCTTGAGTCTGAAGGCTTGTGGTTCAAAGGAATGTCAGGACAGCTGGGCTTGGAGGTAGAGGAGAGTAGTGTGAGACTGTCTCCAAAGGCAGACAGAGTCCAGGGTCCATACAATGTGCTCATAAGGATCCTTTATTTTATCTGTAGAGCAAATGAAGATCAATCAGAAATTGAAACAAGTGATTTAATCATTAATTTATAATTCAATGGAAAAAGGAATCAGTTTTTACTGGATTTAATTTTTAGTACTTTCAGAAATGCATGTGGTATGCAAAGCAAGATACATTTGAATTAAAAATCATTCCCTTCCATCAATACATAACTTCAGTAGGGAAAAGATAATATTTGCATGCAAGCAAACCCTCCAAATATATATCAGGGCTTAATCCAGCAATAAGATAGAGAATAAATTTTTAAATCAATGATGTAGAAGCTGAAAAATAACACATTAATCTTCATTCAATACTCATCCCAGAAATGTGGTTTCATAAAGAGTTCTCAGCATCTGGTATATTTTTCATTTTCTAGTCTCAATTGATCTCAGCTAATAAGGAGGATGTTGTGCAAAAGAATGGTCTTGTTCAGGGTGATTTACCGTGGTTAAGATGGTGAAGGAAATTGGAAATTTATAGATCTGTTAAAAAGACCATCGTGTCAGGCTAATTGATATATTTTGGCCACCCCTTATAATTACATCCATTTTAAGATGCCAAATGACTCTCTAGGGCAACCGAAGAATTGCCCCTTAAACACACTGCAGAATGATCATCAAATAGTTATTTATTAAGCAGCTCAACAAGAATGTTCACATTCTTTTCATCAGCAGTTCTTTTTCTTAGAACCAAATACTCATCGTATATAATATTGAATCACGATAATACGTACAAAAGTAGCTATTATGAAAAATAATAATTTTTTCCAGAATGAAAGATGTGTTGCTGTGATCGGTAATGAAGATGCATGGTGCCTGTGATTGAGTTTGGCCTGCATAGCTCTTCATGTTGTTTCCTATCTATGTCTATCCCTGACCAAACAAAAAGGGACAGAATCTAATGAACACAATAAAATGATCAATAAAATAGGACGAGAGGCATGGAAACATAGAACGGCCTGGTGAATCTCAGAGGGAAAGGGCAGGAAGAGATTAGCCAAAGGCTTTGCATGCATATATGCATAACTCAAGGAAACAGACAATAGGGTAGTGAAGGCCTGGGGCAGGGCAGGAACTAAGGGATGGGGTGAGGGAGCAAGGGGTAAAAAGGGAGGACATCTGTAATACTCTCAACAATAAAGACTAAAAAAAAAAGAAAATTAAAGTAATTTAAAAAAGGGGACAGAATCTAAGGATTATCAGATTTGGCTGTAAAATGTTTTCTATGCCAACCACTTAAAGGATATAAAGTGAGATGCAGCTTTACCGTAATATCACCTGTATTGGGCACAACCTGCCCAAAGCTCATTCTTACACCATCCTTTCCCTCTAGAGTTTCTTATACCTGAATACAATCCCATGTGATTTGGGGCTTAATTAAGGAACACACAATTTATCTCTCAGTTAATAATTATAGCTTTCATTTTGCCGGAGACCTAGGAGTCTTCATCTCATACTCCATATCCAACCCATCAGCAAGCCCGTGGGCTTTCACTACAAAACCTGACCCCTGACCACCACTGCCAGTGCTAGCATCCTGCTCCCACCCTCTTTGCTGTCTTCTAGGTATCACAATCGACTTCCAATGGACCTCCCAGGGTCACCTTGACCTTGCTTCTGTCTCTCTGCCAAGTGAGCTAGGGTCAAATGCTCCCCGCTCCCCAACTTTTCAAGCCCCTTCATGAAGTGCTACCAAGCCCCACCCACCCTCACATTGTAAGGGGCAGAAGTAGAATATTGGACACTCACTATATAATCTAATAAAAGAGTAATATGCAAATTAACCATCACTCCGAGACACCTAAGCCACGCCCACCAGCCAAAGCCACTCCCACCAGCCAAAGCCACTCCCACCAGCCAATCAGAGTGGCTGTATGCAAATTAACCCAGCCAAGATGGCAGCCAGCAGTCACAGAGCTAGAGCAAACAGGAGGCTCCCATTGCACCAGCCTTGGAGGAAACTGCCTGCCGAGTCCAGCTGGACCTCTGCTCACGGCAACAAAGTTTCAATTATAGAAGATAAATAAACCCCAGAAACCTGATTCCAGCCAGCCTCGCTGGGACATTGGGTCAATGGGAGCTGTGGGCAGCCTGAAAACAGCCTTAGCCCATCACCCAGGCTGGCCAGGCACTCCAGTAGGGACTCAAACCCTGAAAGGACTGTGAGCAGCCTGAAAATGGCCCTCAGCCCCTCACCCAGGCTGGCCAGGCACACCAGCAGGTGGACATCCCCCAAGGGGTCCTATATTGCAAGAGGGCACAGGTCCCCGAGGGCTCCTAGTAATTATAATTAATATTAATCATCTGTTAACCATGATGGCTCTGTTCTGATTAGAGAAAGCACATTCTAACCTTGCTGTGAGTTGTACTTCCTGGGACCTGGGAGCTCACATCAGAATGCAGTCCATCATCCCTTGGAGAACCGCCTATCATTATGGAAAGATCACAACCTCATGGCCAAAACAATCCAATCCAGGAGGCACCTGTTCTTTACAACCCCCAACTGCTATTGCCTGTAATCTGGTCCCAGGGTGCAGGAGGAGGAATCAAGCATGTTTCTATGGCACAGGAAGCATTTGCTGCCTTCTCGTCTGGGCTAACATCATGCATTTACTGGGCGAGCCTGATCAGGAACTGGTGGCAAGAGACCTCCAGTGGCCCTGGCCTGGTCTCCTCGCCCTTGGTCTGATCCACTCTGGAATGAGAGACATCGCTGTGCTTTGGTGGTTTTTTAAACGCAGGACATTCTGAGGTGTCTGTGGCCTGACAGACAAGGAGCATGGTGTGAAGCTCTTGTCTGTGGGTTTTGCACGGCTGTGAACATTGTATATCCGGGTGTTTTTTACCTGGTGTAACTTTGTCTGTAAGCTTGCTTGAATTGTTCAATGATGGGTGCTGGTTGCCTGTTCCCAAAAGATACTCCATTGGGATGGATCTTGGGAAATGGGCTGCTTACACTTATCCACCAATGAAAAAAAAAAGGAAAAGGTTCTTTACTGCAGTACTGCTTGCCCTCACTCTTAAATATCCTCTTAACTGGGAACAAGAGATTAGTGTTTGGGAACATGGTATGAAGCTCTTGTCTGTGGGTTGTGTGCATCTATAAATATCATATACTAGGGGCCTAGTGCACAAAAATTTGTGCACTCGGGAGTGGGGGGTGGGCCTCAGCCCAGCCTGTGCCATCTCGAAATCTGGGATCCCTCAGGGGATGTCCACCTGCTGGTGTGCCTGGCCAGCCTGGGTGAGGGTCTAAGGGCCATTTTCAGGCTGCCACAGCCCCTTCAGGGTTCGTGCACTGGGGGGTGTGGGAGCTGGTGAGCACAGGGGCAGACGCTTCCCGCCTGGCAGCCCACGATCACACACGTCTGGCGGGCCCCCACCACTGAGAGGACATACCTGGCGCAGAGCTGGGTGGCGGGCTAGGGGCGGGTGCTGGGCACCTGGTGGCAGACCAGGGTCAGGTGCTCCACGCCAAGCGGCCCTGTGGAGGCCCCCCGCCACTGAGCTGACACACCTTGTGCGGAGCTTCGAGCCAGGTGGCTGACGATCGTACACAGGTGGCATTGGACACGGCTGGAGTGAGGGGACTGGGTGCCGCCATCTTGTGGCTATGGGTGCAGCCATCTTTGTCTCAGAGTGATGGTTAATTTGCATATTACTCTTTTATTTGATAGAATGAGTGTCTAATGATTGTTTTGTGCCTCCTTGCTGTTTGGTTTAATTGTTTAAAGATGGGGCATATCCCACTCTGCCGGGGGGGGGGGGGGGGGGGGGGGGGGGGGGGGGGGGGGGGGGGGGGGGGGGGGGGGGGGGGGCAGGGAGGGTGGAGAAGGGCAGCTGCTTGTGGCAGGCTGACCTCATAGCACTGACTGCAGGAACTTCCCAGCAGCTGCCAAGAGTTCTTAATCTTGGGGACCCTCCCTGCTCTCCTTCTCAAGGTATCAGATGCCTGAAATGCTTAGCTAGTCAGAGTTTGAGCTGTCTGTAATGCAACTTTGGTTAGAGATGTTCTTGGCTTGGTTTCTTATCTTTTGGGGACTTTGTTTATTTTACTCTTTGCTGTTTTATGAACACAGGGAATCCTCCGTCTCTGCTGTTTGGACTTTGTGCCACTCAGAAGCAAAGGTCATTTGCTGGGCTGGGTTAGTGTAGAGTAAGGTTCTAAGGCTAATGTCCCAGTCTCTCCTTTTGGGAGGCCTCGTTTGTTTACTTTAGGGGTTGTTTTGTTTCTGTTTTGAAATAGGATAATATTTCTTCTTATTTGCAAGATTTCATGTTGTTACAGTCTATTCAGAGAGAAAAGTATGGAAAATAAACCTTCTAACCCTCCCCACACCCACACTCCCAAGTTTTCCTCCTAGAAGGGCCTTGGGCAGGGGCCACTCCCAAGTTGTAAAGAAAAAAAAATAGTAAAGTCCTTGGTAACTACACCTTTGGAGTCCTGCTGTAGAAATTATTAAATATCTAGGTATTTTTAAATAAATGGATACTGAAATATTAATCTGAGTTTGCCCACTTTTGACATTCTATTACAGAAAAGCTAGAAAATACACTTGAATGTTTTATAATAGAAATATGTCTCTCAAAAGTGTAATGTATTTGCCAGTCTTAAAGAATGATCACTGCTTAATTTTTGGTAGTCACCTAAAAATTAAGGTTTCTAAGAGTGAAGAATCTAACCAATTGGAAAGAAATTGTGTACTTTTGTTCATAAGAAGCATGAGGTACAGAGATGCATTTGGAAGGAAAAAGAAACTGAGTTCTAAAGTTGGTTACTTCTGAACGGGTAAGAAGGTTTGTGAATGTAATGGAAGGGTGTGAAGAGAAACTTTAAAAGGAAATTATAGGTAATCTGAATAATAAATTTAATCAGATAAATGAATCTAAAGTAAGCTAATGCAGAATTTGTTTAGTCTTTTCTAGTCTATTAAAAGGGAAAAAAAAGTCTTTCCAGATTTGGCGTAGGAAGCAAAAGTTCTATAAATTATTGAAATTGTTATATATTATGTTATTTAATCAGGTACTTAATTACTTATAAAAGGTGAACTTCATAATTGTGGCAACTGAAGTTTTGCTAGCCTATGTTTGTGTTTAATACCCTTTTGTCATTTTGAATGAATGGTCTAATTCTGTTTCATAATAATTATGATGATATATAATCTTTTGGTCAAAAAAGTTTGACAATGTTCCCAGGATTTGAATTTTAAGAAACTTTTTTTTACATAGAGTTGGCTTTAGGCCATTCCAATAGGCCCTGGAATGCCTCAAGAATTTTTCTCTCTTTATGAAGAAAATGAAAATTTTCTGCTTAAGGTACATGGGAAACTTTGTCAAATAAATAATAACTATATTCTACTTATATGCACATTATTAAAATAGATTCTGATATGCTCTAATTGTTATTCTGGAATATTGTGTTTTGCAGAAAGGACAAGATGCTGTGTAATTTGCATTTTAATAAAATCCATAACCATGTCCTTTTAAATTTTTTCTTGTCATATAGAGACAGTCACTGTTTTGTTATAATGCATTTGGGAAAATGTTCCATCTTCCGAGGGATCCATGCAAAGAACTCTGACATATTCAGATCATCCCCTTTGAACTGGATGAAAATTATTAGAACTCTATAGAGTATCTGGGTCTATAGAAGTACGGCAGGAAAAATCAGGAGAAACAAAAAATTGATTATGGGACTGAATGAATTAAAAATAATTATATAGCTTTTGTACTTTTGTTGAAAATATTGCTGATTTTTAATTTTTGTTTTTCAGACATAAGGAAACTTGTTTCTTTTCTTAAAGCAATTTGGTAAATTATCTATTTTTCTCCCTATCTTACCCCTCCAGACTTTGGCAATTCTTAATGTGAGTCATGGCAATACTTTCTTTGTATAAATTCAATAAGACCAGTTTCCAATTGTGGTTTTATTAACCAAGACTATGACTGGAATGTCATGTCCGAAAGAGACATGCCCTGACTCTGGATATTAGCAGAAAGCTTTAAGGAATGAAGACTGACTTTGAGACCAATAAGAACACCTTGGAGAAATAGCCTGGTACCTTGCTTGGTTGGTGGTTCATGGCTATCTCTCCAGGTAAGGAATGAAGGTTGCTTTCCTAAGAGATGGCAAGGAAAGAACCACAAGACATTTTGGGACCCTCAAGAATGTGAGGAATTTGCCTAAGTCTACAGGTATTGCAGGAAAACCTGATGGCAATTAGGTGGCTCAGCTTCTTTGCTGTGGGGAGCCAATTAAAGCTCAATCATGAGATTCCAGCAAAGGTGATTTAAAAAAAAAAAAAAGCCTATATGATCAGTTGCTATTCTTACTGTGTTCATGCAAACAATCAGGCCGAATTAAAATTAGATGTAATACAGAATATAAATTGGTCTTAATTCGGCTCCTTAATAAAAATGAGGGTGATTTTAAGGGGAAAACTGTGTTTCAGTAGACTCTATAACACACAGTTGTGAATATTAAACTCAAAAATTTATTTTTTTCACTTGTGAATTGAACTGAATCCTGAATTTTTCTCTAGCTTTTACCCTAATAATACTAACATTTATAACAAAGTTTGTCTCCACTAGGTTAGAAGTCCTACTCATACTCAGGGAATACCACTTCTAGACACCATTGCTACCTCCTTCTGTGCCCAGGCCTCATCATCCCTCTGACAGAGAGCAAGGATCTTTTGGCTCTGAAAGGAATCTTCAACCCTCCTCAGCTTGAAGCAGCTACAGAAGTGACACTGTGTCCCTTTTTTCTGAGAGAATTCAGAGCCAAGCTCCTTGAGGGGGGATGTGGTGGGCAGTTAGACAGACATGAGCAGAGCAGGGACGATGGGCCAACCAGAGGAGGAATAGATGGATCCCTGAGACATGCTTCTCAGCACTCAAGTGCTCTGAAGCCTGCAGTGGAGGAACCTATGCAGAATGGACCTTTACATTTTGCTGAGTAGGAGTTGGGACACCTATTGCTAATATAGAGAACTAGAGACCCGGTGCACGGATTTGTGCACATTGAAAGGAAATTAATTAGAAAAAAATATAATATCGCTATTCACCCTTTCTCTAGAATAGAGTGTCAACCACATTCATGATCAACAATGACTGAGGAAGACATACTGTGCGATTGGTGCCAGCAAGAGCTTTATATGTATCGCGCATGCACAAGTCAATGTTTATTTTTAAATTGCCAGTGTGTGTCATATGTACAAGCTGGTTGGTTGGTCGGACGGTCAGGTTTACATACGGTTGGTCACTTAGCCTTTTATATTTATAGATTATTCCATTCGTTTTGAGAAGAAAGTCACATACTGGGACCCACTGCCTGGGAAAAAGGATGCATGGATGTTTTCTCTAAAGGTTGCTGCAGTAGTTCCCAGTGGCAAATGTCTAACTTTTCCTGGTTGTTCTAGTTATTGTCTTTCAGTATCTAATAACTACAATATGAACTGTTCTGATAATTTCACACAGCTCCCCCACCTCCCCATAGTAATGGAATACTAACCTGTTGGCTGGTTGGTTTCTGATATGTGGGGTGTTTATTCATATACTAGAGGCCTGGTGCACAGCCCAGCCTAAGCCAGTCCAGGACCCCTTAGGGGATGTCTGACTGCCAGAAAGTGGGCCTAAGCTAGCAGTCAGACATCCCCCGAGGGGTCTTTAGCACTGCCACAGAGGCAGGAGAAGCTCCTACCACTGCCACTGCACTCGTCACTGTGAGCCCAGCTTCTGGCTGAGCAGCGCTCCCCCTGTGAGAGTGCACTAACCACCAGGAGGCAGCTCCTGCATTGAGTGTCTGCCCCCTGGTGGTCAGTGCGATTCATAGTGACTGGTCATGCCACCATTTGGTCAATTTGCATATTAGCCTTTTATTATATAGGATTCCCACTAACAGCAGTAGTGGGGTAGAAGGGGAGGTGGGGGGCTGTTCCTTAGGATGACTGACTGTCTTTATCTCTCAGAAACATCACACGGTCCGAACCAAAAGAGACCTCCTCAGGGACGTGGCACTGGCCTGCAATGCCAATGACCTCCTGTGGAGCCCTGCTGAACATATGCTTTAACCATTTCGTTATGCGGATAATAGCAGGCTGGCTCCCTTGGTATAGAAGTGACCTGGCTGGCTTGTAGCATGGTGATAGCTCTGAATGCCACTTCCAGGGCTATACCGGGGTAAATCAAGAGGTGAGCCAGGTCAGGGAGGCAGTTCTAGAGAATCAGGCAGCAACATATTATTTATTGTTGCTGCATAACTACAGTTGTGAGGAATTTAAGGAATGTGCTCTCTTAATCTTTCTGACAGTTCTCAATTGATAGAAAACAACATTCAACAAATTAGGGAAACCATCTCCCAATATCCTGCATTCGCTGTATTCCATCCCTGGGAATTGCTTTTAAGGCAAAAAGCAAACGCAGTCCAGCAGGATGAGATTTTTCATCTAAAACTAATCTCATTGCTACGAGATGATAGGAAAAGCAGGAGTGAATGTTAGGGGCAGAAATAAAATATTGGAAACTAATTGCAATTATTTGAAACTAGCGGTCCGGTGCACAAAAATTTGTGCACTCAGGGGGGTCCCTCAGCCCAGCCTGTGCCCTCTCACAGTCTGGGACCCCTTGGGGGATGTCCACCTGCTGGCATGCCTGGCCAGCCTGTGTGAGGGACTGAGGGCCATTTTCGGGCTGCCCACAGCCCCTTCAGGGTTTGGGTCCCTACTGGGGTGCCTGGCTGGAAACAGGTATCTGGGATTTATTTAACTTCTACCCTGTTTCCCCAAAAATAAGACAGTGTCTTATATTAATTTTTGCTCCCAAAGATGCACTAGGTCTTATTTTCAGGAGATGTCTTATTTTTCCATGAAGAAGAATACAGTATTTATTGTTGAACAAAAAAAAAGGAAATTTATTACCTGTGTGTCCACACAATGTGCCCGACTCCTGCCCTGCACGACTCACTGTCTAATTGTGAGTCAGCCAGACTCCATCAGGGTAGAGCGAGCAGCAGGTGGTAGCTTGTCCTGGCAGCGACGCGAGCTCTCTGATTAAAAGAGACCTTGCACTTCCTGTCTGCTCCGGCTATGCTGAGGCCAACAGTGAGCTGTGCAGTGGCACCCGCCGCTACGGCCTAGAGTCCAGAGTTAGGTAGCTTTGGGGGACCTTATTATCGGGAGGCCTTATGTTCAGGGGGCTTATTATCAGGGAGGCCTTATGTTCGGGGGAGGCCTTATTAGCAAAGAGGTCTTATTTTCGGGGGTGCTTATATTTCAGCGAGAGGCAAAACTATAAGTAGGTCTTATTTTGGGGGGATGTCTTACTTTTGGGGAAACATGGTATAATTGAAACTTTGTTGCCTTGGTCCACCACTCGAAGCCTGGGTCTGGAAACCCAAGGTCCCAGCTGGGCAGGTATCTGGGGTTTGTGTATCTTCTATAATTGAAACTTTGTAGCCTAGAGTAGAGCTCAGGGCCCGCAGGGCCCTAGCTTCCTCCATTGCCCAGGGCAACTCCAGCTCTGTGGCTGCCGCCATCTTAGTTGAGTTAATTTGCATATTTTGCTCCTGATTGGTTGGGGGCGTGGCTTGTGGGTGTAACAGAGTGAGGGTTAATTTGCATATTACTTTTATTAGATTAGATATTAACCATGATTGTTCTGTTCTGATTAGAGAGAGCACATTCTACCCTGGCTGAGAGTTATACACCCTGGGACATGGGAGCTCACATCACAATGCAGCCCATCCTCTTTCCGAGAACTGCCTATCATCATAGAAAGATTTGCAACCTCATGGCTGAAATAATCAAGCCCAGGAGGCACCTGCTCTTTACAATCACAAGCCCCTATTACCTGTAGCCTGGTCTCGGGGTGCCCAGAGGTGACCACACTCCTCCCTTCCCCACCACCTCCCCACTCCTCTACAGTCTTGCATGATGAGGCTGTGCCTACTTTCCCAGGCCTGTAATTCTTACTTTCCCACGTAATCTTTGTCCTTCTACCCAATTTAAACGGCTGGCTTATGGGGAGAGGCAGAGTGGATGACCTGCTGCTCTCCATACTGTGGCTATTACTGGAATAAATGCTCATATATGATGCAACCTTCCGTCTGCTTAATTGGCTGGAGTAGTGACAGGTGGCCCGGATCCATTACAACATCAGCAGTCCCTTCCTGACCACCCCCACTGGTCCACGCTGCTCCAGCTGCCCTGGCCTCACACCCTGCTGGGCTGGGACTCACCGGGCTCGTCCCCACTGCAGCAGAGCCTCTGCAATGGCTGCTCTTCTTCTGGAAGCCTGACCCAGACACCGTTTTGTTCACTCCTCGGGAAGCTTGGAGTTAGGATGTGGGATGTACAGTAAGCTGATACTCAGCGAGGGGAAAGTGTTTTATTAGTCATGTGAATTGTGGATTATTTTACCTTTGATTTGTTTTATTTATTCTCTGTACATTAGTGAGCTATTGCCATGAGGATGCTGCTAGGTAGCGTAACGAGGAACTCCCGAGGCCAAAGTGGTAAGAGGTTATGAATTATTAGGTCATCTGGAGACCAAGGGATGAGCCCTCAATGGTGCCAGCACTCAGGGACAGGGACGCAGAGATTTTAAAGGCCTTTAAGTGGGCTTTTTCTGGGTGGAGAATTCTCTGGGTGGGTCCAGAGGGGAAAGGTAGTGGTCTTAGCAAATGGAATGTGCAAATGGATAGATGATAGCAAATGGTCTAATATCAGTTGTGAAATGATCTAAAAGTTTTCCAGGGGAGGGGATATCTATTCAATTATTTGATCAGACCTAATAGCTACTGTGTTATAAAACACCCCAAACCTCCAGGACCCACCGCCATAAGCGCTTATACTCAAGCTCACAGACCGGCAAGCTTGTTGAAGTTGGCTGGACTAGGAATGGCTTCCTCGGTAGTGCGTCTTCGGGCTGAGGGCCGAGTGAGCTTGGCTCCATGTCTGGGTAGGGTTTAGGTCTATTCCACCTGTGTTCATTCTGGGACCAGACTGAATGGCATCACTATAGATTGAAAGAATTACGATGATGAATGAAACATTGGTCCAGCCACCAAAGTGGCATAGCCAGTAAGGGAGAAGATATGCATAATACCAATTATAATAAAATTTAGAAATTACTAGGCTTAACAGAGAAGTACTGATGAACCATCATGAGAGTCCAAAAGGAGTGGCTACTTGACAGTGGGGGGAGCAGGGAAAGCCTTGGAGAGGAGGTGGAATTGGAATGTGGCCCTCGGCTGGGGTGGGAATTTGATTTGTGTGCTAGTAGACGGAAGAAGGGACATTCCATGGCTGAGGAGGTGGCACAAGAACCAAAGGTGGGAAAGCCAAGGGCATGGATAGTAAACCTGTAATGATTCAACTTGGCTCATGCACCGAAGAATGAAGAAAAGTCATTTATTTATCCAATAAAGATTGGATACCCAAAAGGTAGGCTCGGGCCAATTATAACACAGTTGACAGCAAAAGCAGACATGGTCCTTGTCCTCATGGAGCTCACATCTGAGATGGGGAAACAAACTTAAAAAGAAAATCATACAAACAAATACCAAGTCCAGCCTGGGAGAAATGCTTGAAGGAGACATGAAGTGACTATAGTAACCGCAGACTGTGCAAGTAAAGGGAGAACAAAGAATTTGCTAAGGAAAACATACTTGAGGTGGCAGCTAAAGGAAAAGCAAAAGCAAACTAGATTGAATGGGGAAAGAGCATTCCAAGTAGAAGGAACAGCAGGTGTAAAGGGCCTGTGGCCACGGGGAGCACAGCACAGGAGGAGGCATGTGAGAGATAATGAGTGAAAGAAAGTAGGTTGGGCCAAGATTTGGAAGACTTTAAATGCCAAGTAGAGACATTGCTCTGTAGACTATGTGAGCTCCTTGAGGTCGGGGGTCATGTCTTCTGTATCAGACACAGAGTATTACCTGATATGCAACAGATGCCCAAACACTGGCTGCATGGACGCCAGTGCAGATGTTACACGCCTAATCGAAGCCAATGGGGACTTCTGGTCAGTTGTACTCTCTGGTAAGAAAAGACCGTTGGAAGCGCTACCAGAGCGCCGCCTGGTATTTTGCTGACGCATCAGGACTTCCCGGATGAAAGGGTAACAAAATCACACTCTGAAGGTGGGGCAAGAGGAAAATCTGTTTCCAGACTGACATGATGATAAGAATGAGTTTTTAAATCGAGCTTGCCAGGACCCACCCCAGACCCTCCACATCAGACCCGGAGTCGGGCATAGGGAGCTGTATGAACAAACACTCCACCCGACTATCATGCTCGAGAAGTCTGGGAAATTACGGTAAAGAGAACATTCCATGGACAGCGAAAGAGCTGGACGGTGGGTTCAGGAAGTCGCTGGAGAGTGGGAAGCGAGTGCTGGAGCCCGTGAGGAATGTGACCAACAAAGCAGCTCCTCACTCGGCTAAGGAATCCTGTGGGAATGGGGGCCCGTGGAGGAAGTGAACCCTTTGGGGGGAATAGCAGGCTGAGACTTCCCATGGCACATCTGCTCTCCCCAGGGAGGGCAATATGGCAGGAAGGCATTCCTCCCCCACTGCGTTTTACATGACAAATGACATGGGTACCTCACTTAGCCCACCTCCTACGGAAGGAAACCCAGACCTCCAGCCTGGGAGGAGGTTATCGGGGCTGGGACTATGGGTATGGGAGTCACTGGGACTGTTGGCAACAGGGAGAAAGGCACCAGGTGTCAGGCTTGTGGGGTCAGACCGGGCTGGGTTTGGCAACTTAGTACTTTGAGTTCTGGCTGGAAAAAAATTCAGAGCCGAGACTCAAACTATAAGAGAGCTTATTTAGAAAGTCGCAGAGGTAGAAGTGAGTGGCAGGAGAAATGGGCTCAGGAAACAAGTCACAGAGGCAAAAGAAGAGGCCTTGGAGCTTAGGAGAGAGGACGGTAATGGTAATAATACACCTGGACAGAGGGTGGCGGGGAAGGTGGAAGGGAGGACGAATGTCAACGGCATGGGTGTGCTCCTGGGAGGGAGAGCGCTGGGCCCTCCATCCTAACTGTTTCAGGGGTGGAGAGTTTAGGGGGGCCCCAGGAGAGCATCTCCATAGACTATGAATCAGCTTTCCCGGTGTGTCCTTTCAGGACCTGGGTCTCCACGGATTGGTCAGCACCAGGGCAGGGGTCCTTAGGCAATGCAGCTGGTCCTGAGGTCAGGCTGGTCTGGTTTTGCTGCTTTTCTGGGCCCTGAGCTGAAACACAGCTGAGGCCTAGATGTATGCATGCGGCTCAGAACCTCACTGTCTTGGGGCTTAATGCTTAAGAGCTACTCTTTGGCTCCCTTTGTCATTCCCCCTCTAAGGGGGGTTCTAACCCTCATGACCAGCAACATGCCAGGGGAGGAAAGGTCAGGGGAGGGTCGGAACCGCGTGACCAGCAACATGCTAAGGGGAGGAAAGGTCAGGGGAGAGTCGGAACCGTGTGACCAGCAACATGCCAGGGGAGGAAAGGTTACTTTGGGGGCAAGCTCCTTGTTTTCCCATTTCACCCATTGCCGGGCGCCAGGGGCTGTCCATCACCCTTGATCTGCTCATGTCTCTTACTGCCGACCACAGAATTTTCCTTGTGTGAGGATGTAAGCTGATAAAGGGACCAAGGACAAAATTATGGGGAAACAGGCATGTATAACTAGCACCTAGAGAGAAGTCAGTAAAGGAGACTAAGTAGAGATGGAAAAGCCAGCAACTTTTTGTTGCTGGTCACGCAGTTCGGACCCTCCCCTGACCTTTCCTCCCCTTAGCATGTTGCTGGTCATGAGGGTTAGAACCCCGCTTAGAGGGGGAATGACAAAGGGAGCCAAAGAGTAGCTCTTAAGCATTAAGCCCCAAGACAATGAGGTTCTGACCCATATCCATGCATCTAGGCCTTAGTTGTGATTCAGCTCAGGGCCCAGAAAAGCAGCAAAACCAGACCAGCCTGACCTCAGAATAGCACGGCTATTCTGATTATTTAATACCTATACCCCCAGGCTCAGTGAACTGAAAAAATAAAAAATATTTTCATTATGATAGGACAGATAAAAAATATATTTGCCACCTTTTTAGCGCGTGCCAGTAAATTAGAATTTACTTAGTAAATTCGAGTGAACATAACATTCCAGAAAACTTAGCTATTGATTGGTTGACCCAATCACTAAAATAAACATAGCAAGTCCCGTTGAGGAGGCTGAGATATGGCTAGACGGTATCTTAGCTTGCTTACAGCTCTAAAGTGTGTCCAGAGATCCAAGAAACTCAGAGGTGTTACTTACACAGAGTTATTCAGGAGCGAATCCTGACGCAATGACACCCACTTCCTAAGCCTACCTTCCCCCTTCCTCAGTGAGCACTGACCAGGGACAATCCAAGGTCATACAGCGGTCACGGGGATGCCAAGGTCATGCAGGAGCCCTGCCTTTCCAGTCCCTGTCCTGAGTGCAGTCTGATTTGTCCTTTACGCACTCGGACTGGCGCCTGGCGACACGTCCCGGGAATGGCATCCATTGGTGCCTCACCCAGCCAACCCCTCCTTCCTCTGTGCCTTCCAAGTGGCTCATCAAGCACGGATTCCTGCATCCCAAAGGCCCACAGGAATCCCCTCCGCAACGAATCCGGGCCTCCCTACCAGGGCCTTTGCCTTCCCTACGCACTCGGGCGCTGGAGACTTTCTTCTACCAGGATCTTTAAAAAGGCAAGAAAAAATAAAAAGGAAGCCTTTCCTTATAAAAAAGAGCCTCATGTCTTCCCTACCAAGGGCATTTACTTTAAACTGTATCATCAAGTAACACGGTGCAGGGCAAAGGAGGAATCGCACAGGCCATGACGTCTCTTTCCCTGGACTCCGGCAAACACCTGTGCCAGGCACAGTGCTAGTCCCGTTACCCCGGCAACAGCAGATCTTAGCGGGACCCCCGCGACGCCGACCGCAGCACGAACCCGCGGGGCGGAAGCTGAGCGTTTCCTCACCGGCTGGCGTCACGACCCCAGTCCTGGAAAAGGACCGACAAGCGTGCCCTTTCTTCCGGTTGTCTCGGGGACAACCACAAACATTCGGACACTCTCCACACCGCAGCTTCTCCGCTTCCGGCCCTGGCCCCGCCCAGCTGCAGGCCCCGCCCCTGGATTCCCCACCTCCCCAGCAGGCGCCGCGCGCGCCGTGGCCCCGCCCTTCCGGCCCTGGCCCCGCCCCACATACAGACTCCGCCCCTGGGTTCCCCACTTCCCCAACAGGTGCCGCGCGCGCCGTGGCCCCGCCCCTTCAGCCATGGCCACGCCCCACCTGCAGACTCCGCCCCTGGGTTCCCCACCTCCCCAACAGGTGCTGCGCGCACCGTGGCCCCGCCTCTCAGGCCCTGGCCCCGCCCCAGCTGCAGACTCCGCCCTTAGTTCTCCATGTTCCCAGCAGGCGCTGGGAACGCGGTGGCCCCGCCTCGCCCCGCCCATCGTCGGGGAGAGATGGCGGAGCTGGACATCGGGCAGCATTGCCAGGTGGAGCACTGCCGGCAGCGAGGTGATGGCGGAATCGGCCCATCTCTGCCCCACGGACAGTGGCGGCGGGAGGGCTGGTCTGGGCGGAGCTTCTCTGTGGGAGGGAAACGCGTAGCCTCAGCGGCGTGGCGCCCGGGAGCTCCTGGAAACACGTGGGCGTGCACCGGGGCTTTCAGGGGCGCTCGCCGGGAAGTCGCGCCCGGGAGGACTGCAGCCCCGCTCCGGCCCTGGCACTGCGACCTCGGGGCCGCCGCTCCTCTTCCCTAGCTTTATGTTCAAGCTGCTGCTGTGGGCGAGGGCAGCGGGAGATCAGTGCTAACCTGGGTCCCGGGCCCCTCCCGCGTTACCGGCGTCTCAGGAGGCTGCCCCCCAGGCTGCTCGGCGCGGATGCTCTCCCACCTCAGTCCCTCGTGGACCCCGATGGCCACCAGTCCACAACATCTCCCAGGCAGCTGGTGAGCTGGGACGGCGTCCCGACCATCGTTAGCGGCATTTAGGCATTAACCACAGTGTGAGCTCTGCCCCGGAGCCGGGAGCCCCTGGTCCGCACAGCCCGTCCACAGGCGCGCTCCTGCAGCTGAGAGCACCCAGCAGGCGCCGTCCCGGTACTGGGTTCCATGTGTGCGCCATCGCACGTGGCTCACACTGCGGCAGGGCTGCAAGTAGGTGTCATGGCTCGTGGCAGCTCCAGTCACTGGTGCAGGTACCGAGTCACTGGAGAGGGCTCCGCGGTTCGCCCGATTAGTGGGAGTGCCAGCAGTGGCTGGTGCACCTGTAGGGGAGGTGCCAGCAGTGGCTGGTGCACCTTAGGGGAGGTGCCAGCAGTGGCTGGTGCACCTGTAGGGGAGGTGCCAGCAGTGGCTGGTGCACCTGTAGGGGAGGTGCCAGCAGTGGCTGGTGCACCTGTAGGGGAGGTGCCAGCAGTGGCTGGTGCACCTGCGGTGGACTGTGGGCAGCGGACAGCATCCCAGCACCCTCTGGGTCCTTGCCCCTCACCGTGCTCTGTCTCACTGCCCCCCGCCAGACCTTCGCAGCCCCCTGGCGCGGCCTGCACAGGAAGCCTGGCCAGGGCTTTGCCTCTGAGCTCTGCATGTCTGCTGTGCCTGACTCACCTTGGAAGTCCACCTCACTTGCCCTTGGTGAGATAGTCGGCTTCCCTGCCCACTTCCGGTGTCTTCTAAAGTGCACACGTCCGCAGTGAGGCGGAGGTCTAGCTCTTGGACTAGTGGGCAGCAGTTACATTTGGAGTGCGCGCCCTAAAATTGTTAGCTTGCTGATGGTAGAAAGATGGTGTCAGGTCCCAGGAAATTACCCTGATTTCCCTCTCCCCCCTGAGCCCTCTTGGTTTGTACCTAATGTTTCATGGTCACTAAAAGTCTCAAAAGAGCAAACAGGTACAATTCCCCCAAGGTGAGAAAGACATCAAAAGTTTCTGTTTCTGTCTCACTGACAAATGGATGCACACTTTCTTGGTATGAAACGCTCGTGGAGTCAGGCAGCCAGAACCTCAGGGACGTTCTCCAGAAGGAAGAATGGATGGGTCCTCTTGGCCCATAGCAGAATTACCCCGGGTCCCTTTCAGCTATCGGATCCTTTCTGTGTCAAGTTTAGATAACCTGCAGGATAAGGTCTTTGGGAGGAACTCGTAGCTTTCTCTAAAGGGCAGAACCTTGTTTTCGCTTTGTGAAAGTGTGTGAGGAGATATAGCCAGCCTTCCTTTAGCTGCAATTTAATGTGAGGTACATTGAAAACATTCTAGAGTAACTGATTGTATCGGTGGTTAATGGTTGTCACATCTGGGAATGGATACTCCCATGTGCTTTGCAAAAATTCTCTTCCTAATGTTGTTATTTATTTATTTAGTTAGTTAATACTAACTTAGTTGTTCCTCAACAGCAAGGAAAAACACAATTCAGGATTAAATTTTGCTGCATCAATCCATCAATCTATTGAATTTCTGGACTTTCTTTAAAAACATCTCCACCTAGTCACCACAGTATTTTTCTCAGATTATATTCAAGACAAGTTAATTGTTGTAATTATCTTAGGAATTATAGTTGCTTTCTAACTATTCATACTTTTATGTATATCATTTGGATTTTATAATTACCCTGTGAAGTAAATATAGCATATAGTATCGATATAGATACACACACATATACATATACATATGTGTGTGTTCTTCTTCTTCCTCTTAGAGAGTACCCTTCAGCATCTTAACTAATAAAAGCGTAATATTGAAATGAACCGTTTCTCCGGGACGTGGTAAGCCATGCCTACCAGCCAATCAGAGCGACTGTATGCAAATTAGCCCAGCCAACATGGCGGCCGCCACTCACGGACCTCAGTAAACGGCAGCTTCCATTGCGGCAGGAGTGAAAGTGAAACTGCCGCCGGCTCCGCTCCACTCATCCTCAAGCAAAACACACATTTGCAACAATATAACAATCATAGAATCCTCGGGAGCTGAAGGAAATAGCAGGCTGGGCCTGAGTCTAAGAGTTACATTGTGTTGTTATAGACGCAGTGAGGTGAAGCAGAAAGGAGGTTTCGTTACATGTCTAGGCCCCGGCTTAAAGGAACAGCATCAATTATAGAAGATAAACAAATCCCTGAAACCTGCATCCAGCCACCTTTGCTGGGACTTTGGGTCAGTGGGAGCTGTGGGCAGCCTTAAAGCCTGAAAGCGCCAATCAGCCCGTCATCCACGCTGGCCACAACCCAGTGGGGTGAAGGACGTTCCTGGGGGGCTTGGCCAGCCTGGAGACAGCCATCAGCCCCTCACCCACCCTGGTCAGGCACGCCAGCAGGTGGACATCCCCAGAGAGGTCCCAAACTGTGAGAGGGCACAGGCCAGGCTGAGGGACCTCCCGAGTGCACAGAGCGGCTGCAGGGCGGAACAGCGCAGGACCCAGGACCTGTGAGTGGGAAAGAGGCAGCAGGGTTGGCAGCCTGCTTGGCGGCTGCCCAGGCCCTTTGCGGGATACCGAGGAGCGGGAAAGGAAGGCAGCAGGGGATGGGTGAGTGGGAAAGAGTCGGCGGCCTGCTTGGCGGCTGCCCAGGCCTTTTGGGGGGCACTGGGAAGCGGGAAAGCAAGCTCTTGGGGCTGGGGGCCTGCTTGGGGGCTTCCCAGGTCCCTTCTGGGGATCAGGGAGCAGGAAAAGGCTGGCCTGACCACAAGGTGGGGTTTTCCCTGCTTTCTGGTGGCTGGAGGAAGATGGACAGTAGGCAAGCTTGGGAGGCAGGCAGCACCCAGCCCTGGCCACAGCTCAAAAAAGAGAATAACATGCAGGGAGGGCAAGAGTCTGAGAGATCAACATAGAGGGGGTGCCTGCTCCAAGCCTGGGGGCAGGCCCCCAGCAGGTAGACACACACAGGAGGACTGCTCCGAGCCTCAGATGCGACTGGGGGCAGGTCCCCAGTGGTCACACACACACACACACACACACAAAAGGCGCCTGGCAGACTGGGGCCATCATAGGACATCCACTGAGGGGTTCCAGACTGTGAGAGGGGGCAGGCTGGGCTGAGGGACCCCCACCCTCCCCCCATGCACGAATTTCGTGCACCGGGCCCCTAGTTTCATATAATACTGGTTTGGCAGTGATGAGCTCCTTTAGTTTTTTCTTGTCTGTGAAACTCTTTATCTGACCTTCAATTCTAAATGATAGCTTTGTTGGGTAGAGTAAACTTGGTTGTAGGTTCTTGCTATTCATCACTTTGAATATTTCTTGCCACTCCCTTCTGGCCTGCATAGTTTCTGTTGAGAAATCAGCTGACAATTGTATGAGTACTCCCTTATAGGTACAGACCTATATACATACCTAATAATAGCTCTGGTTTTGTGTATATATGTGTACATATAATACCGAATCTAATAAAAGAGTAATAGGCAAATTAGGCATCACTCTGCTAACCTAAGCCACGCCCACCAGCCAAGCCATGCCCACCAGCCAATCAGAACAATTATATGCAAATTAACCCAGCCAAAATGGCGGCTGACAGCCATGGAGCTAGAGCAGACAGGAGGCTTGCTTGCCCCAGCTATGGAGGAAGCTAAATTTCCCGCCTGCCTAGCCTGGCTGTGGCCTCCGCTCAAGGCAACAAAGTTTCAATTATAGAAGATAAATAAACCCCAGGTACCTGCTTCCAGCCAGCCTCGCTAGGGGCTGTTCCCAGCCTGCAAACAGCCATCAGCCCCTCACTCAGGATGGTCCCACCCTCATGGGGTGAGGGTCCCTCCTGGGGGGCTTGGTCAACCTGCAAACAGCCATCAGCCCCTCACCCAAACTGGCCAGGCACCCCAGCAGGACCCCCCACCCTGAAGGGGATGTGGCCAACCTGCAAACAGCCATCTGCCCCTCACTCAGACTGGCCAGGCACCCCAGGGGAGACCCCCCACCCTGAAGGGGATGAGGCCAGCCTCAGAATGGCCCTCAGCCCCTCATCCATGCTGGCCAGGCACCCCAGCAGGACCCTCACCCTGATCCAGGATACCCTTCAGGGCAAACCAGCCGGCCCCCACCCATGCACCAGGCCTCTATTCTATATAAAAAAAGGGTAATATGCAAATTGACCCTAACAGCAGAACGACTGGGATTGACTGGTCACTATGATACACACTGACCACCAGGGGGCAGACCTCAATTCAGGAGCTGCCCCTGGTGGTCAGTGAACTCCCACAGGGGATCTCTGCTCAGCCACAAGCCAGGCTGCCAGCTGCCAGTACAGTGGTGATGGTGGGAGCCTCTTCTGCCTCCTCAGCAGCGCTAAGGATGTCCGACTGCAACTTAGACCTGTTCTCCACTGGCAAGTGGACATCCCCTGAGGGCTCCCAGGCTGCCAGAGGGATGTCTGAATTCCAGCTTAGACCCAATCCCCTGGGGAGCAGGCGTAAGCCAGCAGGTGGACATCCCCTAAGGGGTCCCAGACTGCAAGAGGGCACAGGCTGGGTTGAGGGACCCCCCCTGAGTGCACAAGTTTTTGTACACCAGGCCTCTAGTAAAATATATTTACCCCATTTTCTGGCGTATAAGACGACTTTTTAATCCAGGAAAATCTTCTCAAAATTTGGGGGTTCTCCCACCATATGGGCGACTACAGATTTTCCAGTCCAGCTCGGAAGTTTCAACACCCACTCTATAAGATGACACCTGGCGTGTAAGATGACCCCTGACTTCTGAGAAGATTTTCCTGGGTTAAAAAGTGGTCTTATACACCAGAAAATACGGTATATATAAAATCTCCAAAGCTCTACTGTTAAGTAACTTGCTTAACATTGCTAAATAAATACATAGTGCAATCAGAATTGAAATCAGGTTTTTCCCTTAAAATGCAGGAATTTTGCAAAATGTTGTCCTTGAAAGCAACACCTACTAACTCTGGAAAACAAAAACAAATTGAAAAAACAACATTTTTTTTGGATTTAACATGCTACTCTATAAGTAACATTTGTCTCCTGATAACCCAGTAACTCTCTCAGAGGGTTTGAGGTTGTGATGGCTTTTGTTTACTTGCTACATTAGGGTATTGGTCAAAAAGGAAAGTTCTCCAATGGAGGTGGCTCACTATTTGCAGATTCTTTTTTTTAAATTTTTAAAAAAATCTTTGTTGTTCAGATTATTACAGATGTTCCTCTTTTTTCCCTCCATAGCTCCCCTCCATCCGGTTCCACTGACCTCATGCATAGATATAAGCTCTTTGTCCAATCTCTTCCTGCACCCCCCACAACCCCTCCCTTCCAAGAATTGTCAGTCCGCTCCCTTTCCTCCATGCCCCTGATTCTATTACATTCACCAGTCTGTTCTGTTCATCAGGTTTTTTATTCATTTGATTTTTAGGTTCACTTGTTGATAGATATGTATTTGTCGTTATTTTGTTGTTCATGATTTTTTCTCTTTCCTTTTTTCTTCTTCTTCCTCTTAGAGAGTACCCTTCAGCATTTCATATAATACTGGTTTGGCAGTGATGAGCTCCTTTAGTTTTTTCTTGTCTGTGAAGCTCTTTATCTGACCTTCAATTCTAAATGATAGCTTTGTTGGGTGGAGTAAACTTGGTTGTAGGTTCTTGCTTTTCATCACTTTGAATATTTCTTGCCACTCCCTTCTGGCCTGCATAGTTTCTGTTGAGAAATCAACTGACAATTGTATGAGTACTCCCTTATAGGTAACTAACTGTTTTTCTCTTGCTGCTTTTAAGATTCTTCTCTTTGTCTTTTGCTCTTGGCATTATAATTATGATGTATTGTGGTGTGGTCCTCTTTGGATTCCTTTTTTGGGGGGTTCTCTGAGCTTCCTGGACTTGAAAATCCATTTCTTTCACCAGGTGGGGGAAATTTTCTGTCATTATTTCTTCAAATAGGTTTTCAATATCTTGCTCTCTCTCTTCTTATGGCACCCCCATAATTCAGATGTTGGTGCGCTTTAGGTTGTCCCAGAGGTTCCTTACACCATCTTCATTTTTTTGGATTCTTCTTTCTTTTTTCTTTTCTGGTTGGGTGTTTTTTGCTTCTTCGTATTTCAAATCTTTGACTTGATTCTTGCGATCCTCTAGTCTACTGTTGGATCTCTGTATATTATTCTTTATTTCAGCCAGTGTATGCTTAATTTCTGATTGGTCCTTTTTCCTATCCTTGAGGGTTTTGCTAAATTTCTTGGAGATTTCTAGAAGATTTTTGAGTAACCTTATAACCATTGTTTTGAACCCCATATCCAGTAGTTTGCTTTCATCCATTTCTTTCATTTGTGACTTGTTTCTTTGTCTCTGCATTTTGGCTGGTTCCCTGTGTTTGTTTCTTTGTACTGGGTAGCTGCTATGTCTCCTTGAGTTGATAGAGTGGTCTTGTGTGGTAGGTGTCCTATAGTGCCCAGTGGCTCAGCCTCCCCAGTCACCTGAGGTTCATGCTCTTGGTGCACCCCTTTGTGGGCTGTTTCAGTCTTATTGTAGTTAACCCTTGATTGCTGTTGGTATCACTGGGAGGAATTAACCTCCGGCCAGTTGGTTGTGAGGACCAGCTATGTCTATACTGGAAGATCTTTTCCTCAGGAAACACCCTTATGGGGCAGGACTTGCTTCAGTGGGGCTTTAGTGCTCACTGAGTCTGCCCCCGGAGTGTGTCTCTTATGGATATGAAGAGTTGTAATCCAGTGTGGTCTCACTCTGACCACTGAGTACACTGGCTCTTGGATCTCCAAGGAGGTGCAAGGTCAGCTGCTGTCTGGGCTACAGAGGCATCTGCAGATTTCTCCTCTTTGTGTGGGGTTTGGAAGTGCCCAGAGGAGGCCCAGCTGTAAAGCAAAGCAGGCTGCTGCTGCCAGGCCTCTGGCCTTCTTTTGGAAGCTTTGGGGCTCTCTGACCCAGCTGCAGTTTGACAGGTTTTAGGTGGAGAAAGGACAGGAAATTCATATGCAAAAGCTAATGCGTACACCTTGGGTGGGGTTGTAAATTGGGTAGGGCGGGGTCTCTGGGAATCACAAAGGTGGAGCAAACAGCAATGGCTGCTCTTGCATCCCTATCCTGATGCCAGACAGTCCAGTTTCTCCCCGTATGTGTCTGGGTCCCCCAGAGTCTCACCCAGAACTGGAGTTCAGAGCAAGGGGGAGCTTGTATCTCCTGATTTAAAGAGCAGCATATCCAGGTGCTAGCACTTTCCGTGCCTCCGCACCTCTTACCAGTCTCAATGCACTTCCTTTGCCTCTCCAGTTATAGAATTTCCACTCAGCCAGCTTTCCCGCGGTTCTGGGTGGCAGTTCCTCCTTTTAGTTGTAATTTTGATGTGGTTGTGGGAGGCAGCAGATATAGATGTTTACCTATGCCAGCCTTTTGGTTTCTCTCGCAGATTCTTTAGACTTCAGAAAACTAAATCAAAATCAAATACTGACCAGTACCTATAACATTTTCCTTCACTTTTAGATTTTCTTCCATTTGTATGTGATGGTTGTTCAGGAACATTTTGGTAAGTTATGTTTTTGTACAAGATTTGAAAGTAACTTCGGTGTTTGTAATATGAGGTTTACTTCTGAACAGCAAAATGATATAGAATAGCTCTTACTTTAGTCATTGATATTTAATGTTCATTAAAATGAACACTTGGAAAAAATAGACTTGTTATAGGCTCTGATTACTTGTGCATATATTTAGCTAATCTTTAAACTTCATAGATGGCATTACCTGTGTGATTTTTCTTTTTTTAAATTGCTTTTTATTGATTTCAGAGAGGAAGGGAGAGGGAGAGAGAGATAGAAATATTAGTGATGAGAGAGAATCATTGATTGGCTGCCTCCTGCACCCTAACTCTTATCCCCTCAGGGGTTGAGCCTGAAACCCCGGCATGTGCCAGGACCAGCATCAAACTGGGCCCTCCTGGTTCATAGGCCAACACTCAACCACTGAGACACCCTGATCAGGCTGTGTGTGATTTTGTCTATAAAAGTTGTATTTGTGTGTTTTAATCACAAGGAGAGAACATGTCCACAATATAAAGAATGTGAGGAAAAAATCCAGTTAATGATTATACTTTTTATTTTAATTAATAAAATGAAACTAATGCATATTTTAAAATCAGAGCTAGAGCACATTTTTGATCTTTTATTATTGATGGTCTTTGATAAATAAAAGGTATCAAAGATTTTTTTTATCTGTTCACACACTTGAAAGCATGCAGAGTGGTGTATTGTTTAGAGTGGAAGTTGAACAATTGTGTTTTAAACCTTTTGAGGCAGTAGATCAGCAGTTCTCAACCTGTGGGTCGCGACCCCTTTGGCGGTAGAACGACCCTTTCACAGGGTTCCCCTAAGTCTAGACCATCCTGCATATCAGATATTTACATTACGATTCATAACAGTAGCAACATTACAGTTATGAAGTGGCAACGAAAGTAATTTTATGGTTGGGTCACAACATGAGGAACTGTATTTAAAGGGCCCGAAGGTTGAGAACCACTGCAATAGATACTCTTATCTTTACCTGGCATTTCAGTTTATCTTTACTTATAGAGTTCTTAATGTAGTAGCATAAATGTAATTAATCTTAAGGATGCTAACAACTGAAATATCTCAGATTATTCTTTTCCTTACATCATTTGATTGCATTTAAATAAACACTCTTTTTTGAAATTATTTAAGCCTTGAGCACAGAAGCAGAGAGTCGCACAGCTGTCCTGAGGTATGTTGATAGTTCTCCTCTCTAATAACTCACATTTGCATTTATGTACTTTTCTTCCAGTTTTTAAAAATATATTTTTATTGATTTCATAGGGGAAGGGAAAGGGAGAGAGTGAGAGAGAAACATCAATGATGAGAGAGAATCATTGATTGGCTACCTCCTGTATGTCCCCTACTGGGACTTGAGCCCTCAACCCTGGCATGTACCCTGACCAGGGAATTGAACTGTGATCTCCTGCTTCAAAGGTCAACACTCAACCACTGAGTCACACCAGCTGGGCTTTTCTCCCAATTATGAAGAGGTTTCAAACCAGCCAGTGTACAGCAGATGAAAATTTGGCATACTAAGCTAATTAAGCAAATTATTTGCTTTGCTTTATTTATATTATTTTTCTCTGTTTTTTAAAAAGTTGGTCTACTTGGTATTTTTACTTTCTTAGTCTCATAATCCTTATTTCTTTACACTCAGTTCTGTTTGGGTGGCCGCTTGCAGCTCTAGGCTCCCTGTTGCAGATCTGAAATGGGATTGCAGCCCTCATGCACTCCTGCCGGTTTCTTCCATTCGTTCGTTTGCATGATGCCTGGTGTTAGCATTTGGTGACAATATGTTGTTCTGACTCAGTCAGCCTTAGACATCCCGGAACAAACCTGTGGTCCCACAAACTCCCATTTGATTCTGACCACGTGGAGAACTCAAGAAGCAGCTGGCAGACAGAAACCACAGTATCATCTGTGTTACTGATAAAGGATAAGGAGGATGGTAAGGCTTAGCGAGGAGAGCCCAGTAGGTCTGCAGAGAACACCAGGACTGGGCACGCTGCCTGCCCGTCCCAGCAGTGCTGGACCTCGCCAGGCCTCCTCCTTGACTCCCAGGTTCAGTTCCAAGAGGAAGAAGAGAAAGCTGAGCCCACTGTCTCACATTTGACAGCCAGACAAGTGGCCCTACCTCCCTCCAGTTGGTCAGGAGAGGCAGGAAGTTAAACTGAATTCACTCCATTTGGAAGGAAGTGTTTGCCTCACACTTTGCAGGGGATACTTATTCCTGCCCACTGTGTGCCAAGCACAGGATTTTACATCTGTTCTCTCAGTTATAGAAAATTAAGGTTAAATGGCTTCAGTCAAAGTCTGGTCCTACGAAGTTTAAGTGATTTATTTGAGGGAACTAAAAATTAAGGAACTTATTGGTATTACACAGGGTTAACTGGGAGGAAAATCTCATTTAGAGTCACAGAAACATGCTGATGTCTCTTATGCAACTTGTAAATCTGCCCTGTGCTTTCCTTTTTCTTCTGATACCATTTGATTTTCTTCTAATGTCTCTCACAGAATGTCTCTCAATTGGATCTCAATTAAATAGTGAAGAAAATTCACTTACCTTGAGACTGTGGGAACAAGTTTGGAAAAAATAGTTAAGTCAGTTCTAACATGATGCAACTATCTAAACTAATAAAAGTATAATATTAAAATTGACCTTTTCTTCGGGATGCCTAAGCCACGCCCACCAACCAGTTAGAACGACTGTATGCAAATTAGCCCAGGCAAGATGGTGGAGGCCGCAGCCCCAGGGTCCAGGAGGGCAGATGGAAGACCACTGCCTCGAGATCCAGGCCGAACCCGCTGGGCGGGAGGAGCGAGCTAGCCCGTGGCTGCAGCCTCAGGGCGGGAGGAGCGAGCCAGCCGGTGGTGGCGGTCTGGATCGCGGGGGGTGGGGGGCGAGCTGCACTGAGGCACGGAAGCGGAGGGGCAGGACCAGCCAGTCAGGCCTGGAGGCTGCGGCCTGGAAAGCGATTGATGGCCAGGGCACACACACGGAGGTTTAAGCCTCCGTGTGTGTGCCCCGGTGATTCATCGCTTTCCAGGTGGAAGCTGAGGGGTGGGAGAAGCGAGCCCACACTGCTGTCCAGGGGAGACAGAAACTGTGCCATTGGTGGGTCCCCGAATGGAGGGGTGGATGGTCCAAGGTGGAGGTGCTCCTGCTTTGCAGCTTCAGTGCCAGGGCTGCATGGGCAGCTGCCACCTGGCTGGGGCTGAGCCTTGAGCTGAGGGTTAATGCCCCCTCCCCATGGAAGCTTTAATGAGGGAAGGAGGGCTGCTCCCTCTCTCACACACACACCGCCTCCTGGGCCCACTCTCTCGCTGGCTCCATTTTCTCTGCCACAGGGGCAGGGGTCTCCCTTCAGAGTTGGGATGAACCAGTGGGAGCCAGGAGACTGAGAGATGGGCAGGGGGCGGGTGGAGGGAGCATCAGCCAGGGAGAGTTTGGGGGGAAGTAACCAGGTGGGGGAGGGGTGGGACAGGATGGAGGGAAGAACTTTATAAAAGAGTCAGTGGACAGCAGAGTTAAAAAAAGAGGATGTATGACTGAACTGTAGGACCTATCGTGAAAACCAAGCATAGTTGTGTACTGGGGACAGATTTTAAAAGTAGAAGTCAGAAAAGAAAAAAAGATAAATGATAGTGGATAATTAGGCAGGTAGATAGATAGGTATTAAAACAGTGGAAGTAAGTAGAGAAGAATGTATGGCAAAGGTAGGATGAGAGAAAAAGAGGGAGGGAAGAAAAGTTATAAAGGGGGAGCTGGTAGAGCTT
>PVJC01011707.1:0-20173 GCA_004026665.1 Murina feae
CGCAAGCTCACAGGACCCACCTGAGGTCCCACAAGGAAAGGGGCTGGGCGCGCTCCTTCCTCTGGTCACTATGGGGTCAACATTTGGAATCCACCAGGAAGAAGGTACTTGGGTTAACAAAAAATGTCTAATATTTTTGACCTAATTTCAGGAAATCACAAATAACCATTCCAGAGCAGCCATTCTATTTTTTCCACAGGGAAAGGAAGTTCGCACACTTTAACTTTTTTTTTTTTTTTTTTTTTTTTACCATAGAGGAATGGTAAAATAAATTACGGCCCATCCAAAAGATGGCATATTAGACATCCATTAAAATTATTTTTATTAGGGGACTTTAATGACTTGGGGAAAAGCTTATGAAATATTGACAAGTGAGCACAGGACAGTATCAGCTTTTTGAAACTGGCTATAAGACACGCACACACCTAAAAAAAAAAATGGAAAAGAAATTTACTGCCATGTAATAGTGCTTACTTCTGAGTGGTAAAATTTCACATCAATTTAATTTTCCTTTTAAAAATCTCCTCAATGTTCTCCAAAGAAAGAATTGTATTTATAACAGAAACTAGAGAATTCTTAATAAAACATTGTCTCTGAAAGAAAAGATTGTTGAGTCAGGGGACAAAGAGAAAATTCGTAGCGATCATGTTGTAAGTAGGGAGGTTTCAGAAAGACCTTTCGGAACTTAAACCCAAGCCTTCAGGTTTTAGTCCTTCTTTTGAAAAATAGCAGATCCCATTACACATGCTTATTTATTTCACATTTAAGCAGTGGAGGGAGAAACCAGACTCCGGGGTCCATGTCTGCCATGAGACACGGGACGGTTTCAACTCGGTTCCGTGGAGAGCTCCGCCTGCTTGCCCGCTTCCTCCTCTCCCCCTTCCCATCTGTGCACTTTGGTGTGAAAGTCCAGAGGATCAAGATTCACATCCAGTGTGTGGTGTGGCCCACAAGGTCAGGCGTGTCCCCATCCAGGCTAATCGATTCTTGTTTCACCTAAGAAGTGAGGCAGGTCGATGTGGGCCTTGGGACAGGGTTTCCCAAAAGCGTGGAGTATGCGATGGCAGGTCAACACAGACCTGCTTTGCAGGATGTTCTAGGACAGAAGCAAGCCCACAGGGTGCTTGGCTGTAAGGGGACCCTGACCTAACTCTCCTGAGCAGGGGTCCTCGCCCAGACCCCAGAGGAGCCCCTTGCCAGCCCCAGATCCCTCTCATCCACGTTTTTCCCAAAATGGCGAGTCTGGATGGAGGCCCAGGGGTCGGTGCCAAGGCGGGGCACAGCTTCTCGGAGCTCACGCAAGGGCCCTCTGCCTGCGGATGGAGTAAACAGACTCTCCTTAAAGGTCACTTCTTCAGGCTCTGGCTCCGGCGGACAGAGGAAGCTGCAATCATTTTTCAGGGCTGTAAATGCCAAAAGAAAAATGCACTGAGTCACAGCCTTCCTCATGCCCCTGGTCAGCGGAGCGCCTGCTCACAAGGCATTTCCTTGCCAAATAAAGCTTCTTTTTTTTCCGCCTGAACCCAGAATAGACCTCGAGTAACCTTTGCTCAGGGGTCTTGGGATGCGAGCTTTTAAATTTAGTTTGCAAGTCGTGGTGGTTCCCAGCTAGCAGGCCCTCGTCCCAAAGGAAACCTTTGCAACACCCTCATCTTCTCTTTATGTGCTGAACTGAGAGATTTGGGCCCAGGACAGAATCTTTACATTGAAAGCGATCTCAGTGGGTGCCTGGGTTTTGTTTTGCTTTGCTCAGTTTGTTTGGTTTGGTTTGGTTTGGTTTGAGACACGGTGAAAGATTTTATTTCTATGGCCCATCTTTCTCAGATTAGAAGCAGCCCAGAGCTTAACCTTTTCCTTGTAGGTACAGAGGACAGAGAAGTACTCAGCAAGGCAGAGCCCTGGCTGGGTGCTTCGGTTGGTTGGAGCATCGTCGCACACATCTAAAGGAGGCGGGCTTGATTCCTGGTCAGGTCACATACCTAGGTTGTGGGTTCAAGCCCAGGGGGCATAACGGAAGCAACCGACTAATAAGTTTCTCTCTCCTCTCTTTCTCTCTCTCTCCCTCTCTCTCCCTCCCTCCCACTCTGAAAAAAAAATCAATGGAAACATATCCTTGAGTGAGGATTTTTTTTTAAAAGAAAGAAAGCAAAAAGGGCAGCTGAGATGAATTTTAAGGATTAATTTCAGTGAAGCTAAAACGTGTGCTCTCCAACTAGCTGTGTCTTCTCCATAGACATCCATCTTGTGGATGAACATGCTACCTTTTTTAAAAAATACATATGCTCCTGGTAGAACCCAACTATTTAAGTTTGTTAGACTAATTCATACTAAAGTGTGACTAAAGGCAAGAGCCTTTTTCTCAGAGACCTGAGACTAGACACACGGAACATGAAGTTCTGAAGAAAAACTTGAGGCCTATGTGGGCAGCTGGGAAACAAGTGGCAGGTAATCAGAAAGGAGGGCCAGAGGGAGGACAAATGAGGTCATTGCAAAGAAGATTCATGTTCTGCTTCCGGGCATTTCTGAAGGTAGAAAATCTAATCTCTAAAAGCAGCTCCCAGTGGAAAAAAAATAGGGGTGAGAGCTTTGGACTAATGTGCAGTTTGTGTCAATTAAATTATACTTTAGACATTTTTGCCTTATGTAACTTATGAGCCAAAAGCCAAGGTGCCAGTGGCACCTGAGTCAAATAGGACATCTTTTTTTTTTAAATATATTTTTTTGTTTATTACAGAGAGAAAGGAAGTGGGAGAGATAGAAACATCAATGATAAGAGAGAATCATTGATTGGCTGCCTCCTGCACGCCCCCCATTGGGGATCGATCCAGAAACCTGGGCATGTGCCCTTGGCCGGAATCGAACCTGGGACCCTTCAGTCCTCAGGCCAATGCTCTATCCACTGAGCCAAACCAGCTAGGACAAATAGGACATCTTTGAGGCTGGGCCAGCCTCCTTCTCAGTAGCCCAGGGAGCCATCAGGGCTGTGGGCACAAAATCCAAACCCCATGGGTATCTGATGATGGCTCAAGTTTTCTAGCTGAAGGAAGTGCTGAGGGAGAAGTTATCTATAGTCTGAGACAGTGTTTTCCAACTGCTTAGCATTTCCCCCGAGCTTTTCAAGTGGCGCAGTTTCCACGTGTTTGAGAAGCAACATGATTTAACTGCTTGCTCTGCTGCCTTATAGCTGAGTGATGTACTTAACCTTCTGTATTTCAGGGACCGTGACTGCCTGGGACAAAGACGGACATAGTGCTATGTGCTTCCACCACTGTTGAAGGCTTGTGAGGGTTCGTGGGAGGCTTAACACAGTTGCTGGCACAGCATGGCTATTCCATGTGCACTGCCTCTTAGGGTTAATGAGTCAGAGCTGAGCGGGAAGGAGGCCATCTCAGGTGAGCGCCCCTCTATGGGAGTGTTTAGCACCAGACACAGAATGATCTCTTTCGAGAGAAACAGTTGAGCTGATGAGTATTCAATGGATGGATGGAGGGTGGGGGGGTAGGGGAGGGGTTGGCCCTGTGGAATGTTAAAAGACTTGTGCAGCATCAAGACCCAATTTTAAATAACTGCACCCGTTTCCTGGAGCATCAATGACGGATGCATATGTGCACAGTAATGTTCTCAAAGAAAACAGAACTGTAGTCCCGGGAGGTGGAAAGGATTGCGTGATACCCTGTGTGACTGACTCGGGAATGGAAACTGGGACGCAGGTGTAGCTGGTTGGTGGAAGGACAACTGTTAACTCCCTGGTCTCTGCTGTTCTGCTCAGACACATGACAATTTATGTGTGGCCGCCTTATCCTGCCCCTGGAAATCGGTCCGAAGGAAACACTTAGGCATATGTGCAATGGATGTTCATTGTGCTGTGTTTGTAATATCCTAGGGCCCCTCAGCCTGGCCTGCACCCTCTCACAATCCCGAAAGCTGGTTTCGGCCAGATCCCCACAGGCCAGGTCAAGGGACCCTACCAGTGCACGAATCCATGCACCGGGCCTCTAGTATGCATATAAGATCTTTGGTTAATCTCTTCCCACCCTCCCCTCTTCCCCCTTCCATCTGAGATTCATCAGTCTATTCCATGTTTCCATGCCTGTGGTTTCCACTCCTGCTTTGAGCATCTGCTCCTGGTGGTCAGTGTGCATCATAGCTACTGGCCAGTTGGCCAGTTGCTTAGGCTTATATATATATAGACTAGAGGCCTGGTGCAGGAATTCATGCATGGGTGGGGGCCGGCTGGGAAGAGGAGCCGTGGGCGGTTGGCTGGCCAGCCCTTTCCCTAATTGGGGTGGGGGAAGGGCTGTCCAGGGGGAGGAGCCATGGGTGGTTTCACCCCTAATCAGGGTGGGGGGGTTGATTTGGGGCGGGACTGGTTGGGGGAGTGGCCACAGGCAGCCCCGCCATCTGGTCCAACTCCAGGCCAAACTCCCAGTCAAGGGGATAATTTGGATATTAGTCTTTTATTATATAGGATATAGCAAACATGGGAAAAGTGTAAATGCCACAGCTGGAGGTGTGGAATGTTATACAGCTATGTATAGATAATGTACACGTCTTTGTTGGCATGCAAACACATCTGTACCATATTGCACTAAAAAGCAGGTCAGCAGCAGCAGGTAGGACATGATGGTACTTTTATGAAATGGCTGTGGGTAGGATTTCATCATTATGGGTAGAATTTGCATAGACAGATGTCTCATGAGATTTTACCAAAGTATCACATCATTTCTGGGTGATGACGGTTGGGTGATTATTTCATTTTCCTTCCTATTTTGATGAATTTGGGGGCAAAAATTTTAATAGAAAATGTTATTAGAGTTTTAGAAGAGTGTGTGTGTCCTAGATTTGAAAATAAGGATGAAATGGCTGGCTGAGGCCTGCAGAAAACCCAAGCTATCACATCCAGGCCGAGCCACCAATAAATGACATTCCAGGACAGGGAGCTTTCAGTGGCGACGGAAGACGGTTGACGGATGGCAGAGCCCGGGGCCTATCTGGGCTGATGGGGTGATAACCTTCGCGCGGCCTGGCTGGCCTGGGACCACAGACCCTGCAGTCCCCAGCCTCCCTCAGAAGTAAACAGGAAGCAGAGCCCGCGCTGGGAGCTGGCGGAGGAAGGGCCTTGGCTGCGAGCAGAGGAGACCTGGCCCCTCACTCCACACGGACTGAAATTCCCAGGAAACAGGCTACAGCGTGGACGCTGGGCTCCTGAGCTCCCTAGAGGGGCGAGGCCGAGGGGGTCGTGATGAGACAGTCAGACAGAGGGACAGAGAAGGACAGAGACTGTCAGAGAGAGAAACAGACGACAGAGCCACTTTATTGCAGGGTTCTTTCTCAGGGACTAATGGCAGGAACGGGGTTATAAAAAGGTGAGAACCCTGGAAGCTGCTGATGACGCCCCTCACCATGGGGACACCAGTGAGCACTCATGGCCGCAGCAAACAATGCTGCACCCACCAGCGCAGACCGAGAGGAGGCCGGGCTCTCCCCGTGGGTCCACCCGGCTGGGCTCAGGCCAGACACCGGGACACAGAATCCCACTTGCTCTACTTACCACGAGGGGTTTGAAAGGCCACGGAAGGGCAGCGTGGGTGTGAAATCATTTTAGAATTTAAAATGCTGCACCAATGCGTGGTATCACGTTTATATCCAGATCGACTTTGAGGGAATTAAACTGAATCTTAGGTGGCAGCTTTTTAAAAAAAAAACACAAAAATCATCTGTCAAAAAATGCTCTAAAAATCTCACAGAAAGTATCCTCTTCCTATGTTTTCTTTCATTTTCCATTTATTTGCTCACTAATTTGCAATTCATTATTGAGTTCTTCCTGTGCCCCAGCCCATGTCCTACCCCAGAGGATAGGGCAGGAAGCAAAACACCAAAGTCCTGCCGCCACGGGGTTTGTTTTCCCGCCATCAGTGGGGAATTTGTAGAAAAGGGGCCCCACAAAGCCGGGGCAGCCCATGCGGATCCCTACAGAGCAAACGGCCAGACGGGCTGCCATCTCTGCAGGAGGAGAGAGTGAATGCTTGTGAAAACACCAAGCGGGAAAGCCAAGCCCGGAACTGACTCTGTAACATTAAGCTCCCACATAACACATGCGCATGCAGACCCCGTCACGCGGGACAGCTGGCACCTCGGGGCGGCACCCAGCTGGGAAGAGACAGCTCTCCCAGGAAGCATATCGTGTTTGCTTTCTGTGTCCAAGACGAGCAGTTCATGACAAAAGACACGAACCTATCTACACGCTACAAAAATACCTTAAAATAGGACCTTTCAGGATAGGCGTTTCATAGGGATTTGCCTTTTTTATCACTATTGTTGCCATGCTGTTTTTTATGCAATGAATCCTTTGAACTGATTTCAAATCAACGGTCTGAGAATAACAATCTCCCCTAGAATGACAATCACGAAAGTCAACAAACTCTGAGCCAGGGACTCTTCTCAGTTGCATTTGTTAACTCACTCAATCTTCTCAACCCATGATTATCCCCATTTTACAGAGGAGGAGACCAACCAAGGCACACAGAGAGGTTAAGTAATTCGCCCAAGGTCACACAGCTGGCAAGGGGCAAAGCTAGGATTTGAACCCAGGCTTCTGGGCTCTATCGTTTGTGTGTGTGACTCCTTTGCCACACGGCCTGTAACTGGGGATGAAGGAGAAGATGGCGCCGAGAGTCAAAAGTACTTGAAGCCTGTTCTGCTGTCATCTGCGTTCTCATCTCTAACGAGCCGACACTTTGCGAGGCCCCATTCCAGCCCCGTCCCATTTGACAAGGGAAGGAGACATCGAGCAACCCCCACCCCCCATCACAGGCCCCGTGAGTGGTGGCCCCCAGGTCTCATCAGGCTGTGCTTCGCTTTGGCTGTGTCTTTTCATGATGGCTCATCACCTCCATCCAATAACACATAGAAAATCAAAATAGCAGCTCTGTGCTAAATAATCATTTTGTATTGATTCTAGGAGTCCTTGGAGAGAAGAAACATTTGGGGAGACAAAAAAAAATCTACCTGAAAAAACAAAACAACTTAGTTTTTCTCCCGGACAGAACCAGTTTCAGAGAACGAAGGTGAAAATGCTGAGCGTGTTGGGAATCCCTGCACACCGTTACCCCACAGACATGCCACCTCCCAGGAGAGAATGGACCGGGAGTGTTTCCAGGGCCTAGCAGGCTGCACCCTGGACCCAGCAGACCCCCGAGCTTCGCCGCGGCTGGTGCTGCCTGGGAGGCTCCCGCTGTGGAGAGCAGGGCGCCCCCCTGATGTCCTGCTCCAAACATACCTAGTGAACCTGGTTGCTGTGGGGCCAGACGCCTTTCTCCCTCGCCTGCAGTGTGCCAGTGGCCTCTGGATTGCATTAAGCTGCATAAATAACAAGTCTGTTGTCAGATTTCCCCCTGGTGAGGAAAGGGCAGATGGGGAAGCCGACGGGGCATGACCTTCGTGTTTCTCCGCGGGAGTCAAAACGCCTCCCATGCTGGGGACGCAAGAGGAGGGTCTGTGTTATGCTTGCACTGGGCCCTGACAGGCAAATGTAATTCCTGTGCGCGCTGGAGGGGCGCTGGGATTTGTTTTATAGCCTGCGTTTCACTCTGTCTGTTCAGCGGCCAACATCTGGTGGAAGACGGAAGTCTCAGGCCGAACCTTCCAGGCGTGGGCCACTCCCAGGTTTGGGCAGCCCAGCCCCAGGATGGGGAAGTGAAGGAGGCATGAGTCCTGCTGACGAATGTGATCATCAAGGTGCCTGGCACAGAGTAAGTCGTGTCACTGCCCCCTGATCCCCAAGACAAGGAAATGCCACCGTCTGGGAGCTGGTACCTCCTCTGCCACCCCTCGTCCTGCTGTGGGCAGCCACGCAGGAGAGTGCAGTGCACAGAGCTGGCCTTTTCCAGTCCTGACCCTCATCCCCAAGGCAGAGGGACAAGCTCTGATGCTCAGCTTCCAGTGTTGCCTTCAGTGTCTTCCTTGGGATTTCTCTACTTTTTAAGTGACTCTGCAATATATTTTAGTGATTTTTGTTTAAAAACAAAAAATAAGAATGGGTGGGTGGGTGAGAGACATAGGGACAGGAAGGGAGGAAAAAGAGGAGGGAGAATGGAAGGCAGATTCACTCCTCACCTACCATGTGCAGGGCCCATGCTTCGCCTTTTAGAATCCAAGCTTCACAATCCTCCTGGCGATGGGGTTGTTAGGCCCATTTCACAGATGAGTACATTGAGGTTCAAGGAGACCAGGAAACTTGCCTTGATCACACCTTCACGTGGGCTGGAGCCAGGATCCCAGCCCAGAAGGTCAAGTGGGCGAAGGCACTGGATTAGAAACAGTACCCATCTCACACTTCTTAAAGGGATCCCAGCGACTTCCTCACTCTTCTCGAGAGTCATGCCTCCACTCTGTTCACATCCGTTCGTTCCTCCCTGTATGAATTCGTAAGCCACAGCAATGCCTGTCTTAGCAAGAAGAAAATGACGTCAGGATGACTTTTTACACTAATAATCATTCACTAATAATTCAACACCATCCCAAGGAATGGGTGAGGTGGCAGATGGAACCATGTCTTTCCTCCTGGCCCAGATGGCAGAGCTGCTCCGCCCTCCGTTTATCCCCACCCAGGGATCAAAGGTCGAGATTCTCTCCCAGTAACAGTCACCGCAACGCTGCCACCATTTCTCCAGCTCTCACTGGAGCTTTGCCTATAGGAACTCATTCAATCCTCAGAGGAACTCTGGGAGTCGGGTATATTCATTGTGCCCAGTTCCTAGATGTAAAAACTGAGGGCTGATGCAGATGGCAAAGGCCTCAGAGCAGAGAGCGGGACCTTGAAGATGATTCGGGGTAAAGGATGAACCAATTCTCTCTTGCATAGATAGTGTTTTTGAACAGTTTCTGATATTGAAATTCAAATGAAGCCCTCCCCCCCCTTAGGAGGGCTGCTCTGACTGCTGGCTCAGCAGTCACCTACCCAGTGCCAGGCATTGCTACCCCCTTCTCCTATCCAGCTGACCTTGTCCTCTCTTCACTCGCTGAGAACCTGCTGTGCTTCTGTGCTTCTTGTCTGCTTCTCCCTCCAGATGACAAGGTTCCTGTCCTTGGTGCTCATCATTGTGTCCTCAGACCTGGGCCAGATACCCTCATAGTAGGTGCTCAATAAAAGTGCACTGAATGGGGAAGGAAACTGAATGTGCAGCATGCAAAGTTCAAAGGCTCAGCTCACACCCAGTCCTCCCAGGGGGCTGCTCTGGGACTATAGTTCCCCACAGCCTGGGGCTGGCCTGGGGCTGCCATCCCCTCGCTCTGATCTGCAGAAGTGCAACCTTGAGGAGGCTTCAAAGCACATCTGCCTATAGATCAAACCTTCTCTCAGCCATGACAGCCTCCCATCGCTCACCTCCCCAAATAAACCTGCGTAATGAAGACAGATGGCCCTGGGCAGCCGCCGGCTGTGCTGAGAACTCAGCAGAGCCTGCAGATGGGGCCATGGCAGCCTGAGGCCACACACCCACCTGGAGCTGTGATCTGGGGAGTCCCTGGGACCGAGACGTGTCCGCTCAGCCTGCGTCCCCTCCATCATCTGGAGGCACTGTCTCTATTGGATAAGCCTGGTGAGTCTGATGAGTGGGATCCTTCCTCAGCGTGTGCCCTGGGCCAAAACCACTGCTAGCCTCACGGCAGCCAGCAGGCAGGGCCTTTATCCGATTCAGTCCCATTGAGGGAGGTGTCCAGTACTTGAAAATCGGGGACTGGACTGAGGAGGGTCAAGACTTCACCCTGAGGGTGTTGGAAGGGGGGGTGCTGAAGCGTGAGGAGCTGTAGACACTTGGATAGCCATCTTCTCGGCTTCCCATCCACCTGTGCCAACAGAAAGGAGGGGGAGGGAGGGTTTCCCTGGAGGGTGGCTCTCTGCATATGTTGGGGGGGGGGCAGGGGACAGCTACAAGCAAGTGTGGCTCAGGGGCCTTTCTCTCAGCGAGGCTTTCAGGATGCAGTTTCGAGTGTCCTAGCCAGGCTCTGGTTTGAAGGTCCTGTGAAGGGAGAAGCCCAGAACTGTCTTTGGGCAGGAAGGTGGCTGCCCGTTAAGACCTGGCCAGAGATCAGGGCAACCATCTGGGTGCAGAGCAGCCTCTCACTGCTCCACCCAGGCCTCAGGAGGGTGCAGACCCCTTGCCAGAGGGGAAATAATAGTAACGGGAGCATCCAAAGGGTTGATGACCAATAGGCCTGGAAGGCAGGTGTCTACTAGGGATACTGCCCCCACACCAGTAGCTGCTATTGGCACCCCAGTTCCCAGATGGGGAAACTGAGGCCTCGAGGGTGAATGACTGCCCCTGTTGTCCATGAAGCATGTCATCCAAGGTCCTGCCCCTCTGCTTCCCCTAGCCCCGTTTCCAGGAAAGACATGTCTGACCTGGTTTGAGGGGTTCTAGCTGGGCCCCTGGAAGAAGCAGGGCCAGCCACGGGTCTACGACACGCGGTGCTTCTAGACACTTTGCCTGTGATGCAGAGGAAAGGTGCAGGGAGGCAAGGGTGGCCTGTGTGTGCGTGTGGCACAGGCAGGCCTGGCAGGCGGATGCCTGTGTGGTCCAAGGGGGCTTCGTGTGTGTGGTCCGCCACCAGCCCAATGCTGATCATCTGTCCAAAGGCTGCTAACTGCCTGCCCGATGACCAGTCTGTTTACTTTAGTCCTGTCTGCACCAACTGAACTCAGAGCGCTGTCTCCTCCAGCTGGACCTCCTCAGGGGAGAGGGAGAGAGGGAGGGAGATGAGAGAGGAAGAGGGGAGATTGAAGGAGAGGAAGGGAGGGAGGGAGAGACAGAAGAGAATCTGGAAAAAAGAGAAGAAAATGAAAATGATGTGCATGGGAAGCTCTATAACAAATAGGCTATAAATGGGGTTCCAGATAAAATCAAGACACCATTACACCTCCCTCCTTGCTCCAGCACCTTCCAACCTCTCTCTGTGAGCCTTGCACCCCTATCTTACCCATCCTCACGACACATTTGCTCAGACAGATTAGGGTCATGAATCATCCATGTTGACTGTGGCTGAAGCCTTGCTCATGTTCCTAATCACTGACGTAAAACTATGCTTGTCTGGTCCGGACATGCGTGCACGTGTGCAAGGAGCTGGTTGCCATGGTGTGCTTGTGTGTGTTCATTCTGCGTAAGTGGGGTGAAGGAGAGGCCTGTTGGTGTAGGGGTTTGGGTGGGTGTTGGCAGGGGTCTTTGGGCCCTCAGTGTCTGTCAGTCCCATGAAGAGATTTCCAGCTTCTATCCACCTCTTGGGAGTCTCAGAAGGTGAACTGAGTGACCCCTGGAGGTAAACACACAATGTAATATATTGTGGAACTGAATTGATGACCAGCTGGGTGGATTGCATAGCCTCAACGGATGTGTTCTAATGAGTTCCCTCCTTGAATTCTTGCGATTCAGCTCTAGTTTATATTTCTCCAAGTTTTACCTTTTTCATTGGTGATTTGCTCCTTTGAAATACTTATTTCCTATAAACTACCTCAATATTATATGTTATGCAGAGGGATGGGAAAAAGAGAGAGACAGCAAGAAATGATACTGTTCTGGTTCTTGCTGTTGTTGTTTTACTGAAATGGAGGTTCTGGTAGGCCTGGTTTCAACAATGTAGATTAGAACCTTGTGTTAAGAGATAAGATCTGCGAGATAGGGAAGAGAATAATCAGATGGCATTCATGAATCAGAGGACTCTATCTTTTGAACCAAAAGGAGCATTGCAGATTATTTAGCTGAATCCCATTTACTTCAGTCCTGAGGGAGGGGGTCTCATTTGAATTTCAATATCAGAAACTCTTTGAAAATACTATCAAGTGAGAATTGGTTCATCTGTTACAATGGCTCACAAATGCAGAGTCAGAAATCAGCCCCCCTGCCTCACACCAACCAGCCCTGGGACATCTCCATCCTCCAAACCAGGTAAATTATTAAATGTGTAACCTGCAGATAAACAAATAACTCCATTCACAAGCTGGTTTTGAGAGAGGGAAACAGGTACTTTTTAAAAAATTAAGGTCAAATTCGCAACAGAAAATTAACACCTTAAAGTGAACAATTCAGTAGCATTTAGCACATTCGCCAAGTTGTACAACCACTACCCCTTCTAGTTCCAAAACATTTTCATCACCCAAAGGAGACCCCATCTCCATTAGGCAGTTTCTTCCCATGCCCCATCCCCAGACCCATCCTTTACCTTTTGTCTTTAAACTTACCTAGAAAATCAGGAGCTTCTTATTCACCAAATGTGTTAAATGCAACTAGTTTAGTTGTATGTGTTTTTAAATGTAAAGATAGCGCATACTCATGTAGAAAATCTAATCATTTCAAAAAATATAAGAGACATTTTTAAAAATTCCCCCTCCCAATTTCTGACCCTAAGTAACCCCAGTCAACATTAGGTGGCCCCCAGCCCTCCCTGACCCAGACATCTCCTTGTATAAACACTCCAACAACCCACCTTTTCAAAAGCCTAGTGGAATCGTATTAGCCTAACAGTATGTGTCAGGGACATATTTCCATGTCAACACACACAGTTCTCCCTGATCTTTTCTGTCTGCCCAGGGCTCCTTCTTGCAGACGTACAAGTTGGTTTAAGCAGCCCCTCGGGAGAGGTGATTAGCTATAAGCATCTAGCTTTCATTCAAACGGATTGACTTTCTGGGCTGTGTTAATTGATTGGATTTAGGGGGCTTGCTCAGAGGCGGGAGGGATTGAGGAAGGATTTGAGAATTCTATGGAAGAATTCAGGGCTGACTGACACCACAAATGAGACCTGAGTGACATGCAGACACACCTGCTCAGGGCACCTCTGCAGATGTGGGTAAGGAGCAGACACGACCAACCTCTAGAGAGGGCTGTCCGAAGACAGGGAACCTGCCAGCAAGTCCACTGAAGAAGGCGGAGTGGCCACTTATGCCCAGCCTGGAGCACGTCCGGCTGCTGGAGGCTGCTCTGGAGGTGAGCAGCCCTGGGAGTGAGCGAGAAAGCAGGAAGGCTGGGATCCCCTTTGGGGGGCTGGCTGACCTGTGAGTGTGTGTGAGTGTTTGTGTGTGTATATATATATCAGCCAGAAAAAAAGAGGAATTCCCCTTGAAAGGAGGGATGTGTCAGTTTTCCAAAATTCCCTTTAAGATAAATTGCTGCACATGGAGAGTTCCTTGAACGCTCATGTCGAGTTATCTCCTATGTGACCTCTCTCCCTGCAATTCTTCAAACTCTCTGAGGACCAACCAGTCAGAGGTCTGTGCCTCCTGGGCCACCTTGCTGGTCCCGGGTGAATCCTCCCTGCAGACCACTGGGTCACTCACTCCAGACAGCCGTGCGCCCTCCCTTCCCATGATTTCCCCTTTCCGGTGCAGAATTCTGTCTTCCCAGCTACATTGTAAGTTCCGAGGTTTGGGGATTCTGCATGGCTCTCTCTGCATGGGAGAGATCACAGTACTGTAATGGGATGGGTGGACGATGAAGGACTAGAAGTCAACAATCGCTCTGTAACTGCAAATCCTCAGGATCTCTGCACTCTCGGGCCTTTTGCGGTGGGGAGGGAGGGGAGGGAGCGAAGGGAGGGGAGGGAGACATCGCCTTAGGCACAAAATTGAAGGGGCTCTGAAAAACTCAGTCAGCAAGGAGCAAGATCTAAAATAACACAAAAGTAAACCCAGGAGAAGCAAAATATCAAATGTTTAAATAAAGGCAGGATACAGGCTCAGGATTGGGTGAGGAATGGGTAGGGTCAGACCTTGCCTTGATTTAAAATTCTGTTATTTTGTTTATCATGGACATTTTTGCATTCGTGTTGATTTTTTAAAATCTTGCATTAAAATATTATGTATCTTGGTGAGCGAGTTTGTGGTGCCCCCTTCAACGTTATGCATGAGATTACGTGCCTCGCTCCCCACCTAGTACCAGCCCTGCTGTTAAGCTGTTGTCCCAGAATTGCAACTGCCAGGGAGACCCCTGAATCTCTCCGTTCCAGCAGCACTGATCTGCCTGGGCACTTGGGGTTCTCAGGTGAGCAAATGGGTAGAGAATGAATTGTGTTAAGGTACCCAAGATGCCGGAACACAGAGTTGCTTAATAATTCTTTCTTTTCAACCCCCACCCCCGACTCCAGCTCCAAAGCTCCTCACAAGATTTAATTAACTGCTTGAGGTTAGTGATGCACTTGAAATGTACTGGCTTCCAATCGCTTTCGATGTGGGGGGATTGTTACAATTATTCTACTAAACAATTATTCTACTAAAAATTCATAGGTTAACACTTCTTAACTGAGTTTTATGGAGAGGAGTCACGCATTTCACGGGAAATATACACTTCACCATACATTCACCACACTGTTGATGACAAAACATTTTCCTCTTTTTACTTAGTGTCTGATTTTGTTAAAACAAAGTATTTCCCAAACCCAGATCCTCAGACTCTGAAGGGAGAGTTTGTAGAGTACATGGGAAGGGCCATTTATAAGGTGATTTCACTGTTGAGCAAATAGTTTTTCCAGTCTTTTTTTTTTTTTTTTTTTTTTAAATAACATTTTTAAGCCAAAACGCACCCCCCCCCCCCAACTTTGCTAAGATCCAGGCTTGCAGTGTCAACGCAGGCTGTGTTAGTCCTGCCACAGGGGCCATCAGCCTGCCGGCTTCACTTAAACCGGTTGAATGATTCAGTTAAAAAAAAAAACACAGACACACACACAACCACAACAGTGGAATTTCCTGGTGCACTGAGCAGTTTTTTTTTTAGCTGAATTTGCCCACCATTACGACAGATGGAGGATGTGGTGATTGTGACAAGGAGGGGTGGGTACCCCAGCCCAGCCCAGCCTAATGGCTTTGGGCTGACTTAAGTTTCTCAGAGCCTTGGCGTCCTCATCTGGAATGTGGGGATCCCATATCCTCTTTCCAGAAGGTTCCTATCAGATGGAATGAGACCTGCCGTGCATGTGGCTCAGGGCCTGGTATCCGAGGGAACCCCTGTTTTCTTGCCCTTCTCTTCCTCACGCTCACACCCCCACCCCAATTAGAACAGACTGTGCTGAGAGGCAAAGCCATCTCAGGGGTCAGGAAACTGCCTGGTACAGAAACGTTCCTGCGGACCTTAATGTGTCTGGGGAGGTTGGGAAACATCCTTTTGAAAAAGTGTTACTTAATAGCACGAATTGATCATCTAGTACATGCAAAGGCCGCTGCTGAGCTACTGCAGGAAATCCTAAGCCAGTCCCATGCAGTCCTGTCCCTGGAGGTGACAGCGGGAGTCCAGCTGGTCCTGAGTGGGGAGGGGGAACCTCTGGTCTCAGGGTGTCACTTCTATTACCAGTGTCTCCACTTAAGAAGGCGCTAAACCTGACTTTCCATGTTTCTTAGGGAAAGTCTGTAGAAGTAGTTTACAAGAGTAGCACATTTATTGTAGAGTCTCTGCAAAATACTCAGCAGCACAAAAGGGGGGAAAGAATAGCCCCCTCTTAAAAGATAACCACTTATTCGCATTTCGGTAGTGTTGTGGGCAAGTTGCACGTACACACACACACACACACACACACCCCATGCGTGTTGAGTCCGCATCCAGTAGCATTAACTATTGTTATTATCGTCATCTATTTTCTCTGTCCCTATAAAAACAGGCTGGAAGCCTGTGTTTGCTATCTTGCAACTATTTTCTTTCTTTAATTGCTTGATCACCTCAGTATTTTTCTACAATGTATTTCCTCACGGCCATAGAGTAGAAAATGCTTTAAAACTCTCAGCTGTCCCAATGCCCCTTTCCCCACTGCAGAGCCTCTGAGCAGCTGGCGCCTCAGTAGCTCGGCCTCCCCCAGAAGAATCGGAGCCTGAGCCCGAGATGTGGGCTTCCCTGCACTTCAGGGCCCCACAGATGGGCTTTGGGGAGGGAGCTAAGACGAGATAGTTTGGTTAAGTCAACGAAAACCTGCCAGTCCCAGAACACAGCTCTCCTCTCTAAGCTCCTGCGTCCTGCAGAGAGGCAGCTGGGACCTGGAGCTGTCTGGTTTCCTCTCAAATCAGAGAAAGGGCAAAGACATTTGGGGAGCTGCCTTCCCCTCCCAAATGGGACTGTTGCAGATCCAAGCCAGGAGGGTGAATTCCAGGGGGAGCCAGCAGCACTGCCGCCAAGCTTCTCAGCCGGGGTAGAAGCTGTAGGGGCTTCAGACCCAACACAATAAAGACGTGGAAATCAAATTCCAGTTCCTGTGTGCACCGTGGATCAAATGGTGACGATTGAAACAATAACAGCGGCGCGAACACAACATCACCATCCACCTGAGGTGGTTATGTCACCAGCTCCTGGCAGCACAGACGCGGACTGGAAATGAATGGAAGGGTTCCGTATTGACCCAAGTCACCCATAATTCCTCCCCACCCCCCACCTGCAGGGACCCATCCTTGTTTATTTTAGGTAAAAAGTCATGTTTGCGGCCTTGGTCTCTGTCCTGCTGTGACACAGTGACTGTCACCCATGTTTCAAGCCCCACAGAGAGAAGTGACTTAGAATGAAGGTCCCACCTGCACCCAGAGAAAGCCACTCCCTGCGCCTGGGCTCCCTTCCGAGGAGAGGAGTCAGAGTTAGCATTTGGGGCGTCCTGCAGGCTGTTCTCTCCCCTCTGACTGGGTGGGAGGCACTAACCCGGAGGGGCAAGGGGCTGCCCCAGGGCCGGCTGAGACCTTTACCGCAGGACTCTGCCTCCCGTTTCTGGGGTGCTCAGTCTGACCCCTAGCCCGGTGGTCCCAGCAGGCTCTGAACCCCCTCCAGTTCTGGAAGTGGGGGCTCCCAAAGCACCTGGGGGCACCAGGACTCACACCTGAAATGGAGCAGGTCCCCCCCACATGGACGGCATCATTACTACAAGTACTGGCCCTGCCTCTGCGCTCCCTGCTCCTGAGGTTCCCAGAACCAAGGGTAAGAAATGTCCCCAGTTACAGGGTTGGTCTTCAGGCGAACAAACCCCGAGTCTGTGGTCCTTCGCTTTAAATAAGCTGCTGCCTTTTTTTTCTTCTAAACTGAAACATCAAGTCCCACAAACAGAGCCCTTTCTCCATCTTCCTCCCTTGCCAAAGGCAACAGGGTCGAGGGGGGCTTATCTGTAATCGAAACTCTTTTTCTTTGCAGGAATGCCCCTCCCCCCTACTTCTCCAATAAAGCTTTAATATCACGCGCCAGATCGTGAATAGGGTCCAGGTTCCTCACGATTCGCTTCGATCACCCGCTACTGCGTCCTCCTTTTCCCCTGGAAAGGGAGGCGGGCGACGATCTAGCTGCGGACGCGGGTCCAGTGGGGCTCCCCAGCCCAGCGAGGCGCAAGGGCGCTGAAGACCCGACTCTGGGTGCCCCCGGGGCGGAGCTGTGCGGGGCCGGGCACCCCGACCTTCCCCTCCGTCTGCCCCACCGGACTCTGGCCGCACCCTGAGCCACAGCCCCGGTGCGACTGGCGCCCGGAGGGTGCGAGAAGGTGGCCCGAGCGCCTTGAGTTTTGCGCGAGGATCGGAGAGGGGAGAGGGGCCCTGAGCGGAATGACCCGAGGACCCCGGGATGGAGAAGTGCAGGAGTGCCCGGAGGGAGCCGGAGGCGGGGAGGGGGGTGCGGGGGTCATCGGAGAAGGGCGAGAATTAAGAGGGAAGTTGCTAGAACGCCCCAGGAGGGCACCGCCGCGGAGGGGCGCGGGGCGAGGGGTTCCGGAGCGGAGGGGGGGGACGCGCGCCTGGGGGCAGGGGTGGCGGGAGGGGAGAAGGAGGACGGCGAACACGCCGAGGGGCAAAGAGGAGGAAAGGGAGAGCAGCAGCCTGAGCCGGGAGGGAGGCGGCGGTGAGGGCGCCACTCGGAGACACGGTGCTTCCAACCCGCTTTGCCCTGTCCCTCCCGCGGCACCTTCCTCCCCAGTCCAGCTCCTCGCTCCCAAACCCTGTGGCCGGCAACGCTCCCCACCCAGCGCTGCGTGGCGGGGGCCTCCCACGCTCCGAGAGCGCCTCCACCCCACCCCTCCCTGTGGTCACCCCTGTGAGCTCCCCTGTCACAGGTGAGCTGGCCTAGCCCTGGCGTCCAACCTGGCGAATCATGTGACTCTCCCTGAGGCTTAGCAAACACAGAGATTAGGGCCCTGAGCCTGGCCTATTGGGAGCCCAACGGCCCAGGAATCTGGGTTCCCAGTGCCCGCCTGCGGGTGACCCTCAGTCCCCTGAGCTCCGGCCTCACTGAACTCCCAGCTTCCACAGCCAGAAACCGGTAGAGGCGCATGCAGCAGGCGCCCATCTGAGTCAGCACACGGGGCATATGTCCCTGTCTACACTGCCTGAGGGCTCTGGAGCCCTGGAGAGACTGGGATGGTGAGTCCAGTGGGCCTTCGGAGTCCTGTTACGCCAAGGCTGGGCTGCTCCACGTCTCTCCGCGGTCCTCAGCAGGTGCTGTAGGGTAGACCAGTGCTCATAATAATAACAGCAGCCATTACTGATGAAGCTGCTGGAGTCTCTGTTCCAGGCCTCACCAGGCACCACTTGCTCCCACATTGGTGAGCAGGGCCCGGCCTGCCCCTAGGCAACTGCAGCCCTGCGCATACCAGGCCTGGGCCGTGCCAGCCCAGGAGGGGAGCAGTGCACCTCAAAAGGCAGCACAGGGGCCTAAGTGCTTGCCTGGGCTCTCCCACTGGGGCAGGTGAGGGTATGGGGGTCATTGTAGCGGCAGGGAAAGCTGGGAGCATGGAGATCTGGGGCTGCAGGAAATACCCCAGAAACTGCAAAGAACTAAAAATGTGAGAGGCTGAGTGGGTGGGGAAGGGAGAAGGGAGAAGGGAGAAGGGAGAAGGGAGAAGGGAGAAGGGAAAAGGGAGAAGGGAGAAGGGAGAAGGGAGAAGGGAAAAGGGAGAAGGGAGAAGGGAGAAGGGAGCGGGGAGGGAAGGGAGCAGAGGAGGGGGCCTCTTCTCTAAGTCTGAAGGAGGAGGGGCAGGGGGAAGGGGAGAGGGAGGTGATGGGTTGGAGAGCAATCCAGATGGAAGCAGCTCCTGGCCGGTATGGGGGGAGGAAGGGGGGAGCGGGGTAGGGCCGAATCTGGCCTCAGTCACAGCTCCCTAAACCCTGAAACGCAGTCAGAGAATTCAGTGAGGTGATGCCAGGGCAAGCGTGCATGTCCTCCGTGCTCCTGGGAGCTTGACAGTTAGACTCAGGAGTGTGATCCTGTCAGTTCCAGTTCCAGGCCCTTTTCCACATCACCTCGGCCAGGCCCCACAAAGCAGTGGCACAGGATCTCCATGTCTCACGTGGGAAGCAGGTGTGCGGGCTGCGTTCTCCTTGGGCAGCTTCCATGAGACAGTGAAGCTGGCGGGCCTCCAGAGCCCAGGTCTCAGGGTTAGCCTCACCTCCCGGGGGCAGTCTTGCCATGACCAGAGTTTGTGCACCAGGGGCCTCCTGGCCCTACGCCTTCATCTCCTGGAAGCAGTATTGCCACCCCTTTACAAATGGGCTCGCCTTGGAGATCCTAGGGCGCCCAGGTAACTGTTGTATATTAGTTAGCTCTTGGCCAAAGTCAAGGCACCTTGGGAAGAACTCAGCACCTGAATATTTCAAGTCAATGACGTCATCATTAAGCAGCTTAACGGAATGCAGGCCTGAATTCCCATTGGCCTCTCTGAATGGGTGTGGCACATTAGGGTCTGTGAGATTCCTGGCCAGCACCAGCAGCTCGACCTATTGGGAAGGGGATCTGGTCTGTTAGAAGGCTCCTTGGGACTTGCTTACCTGGGCTGCAATCCGGACTGAGGTCTGGACCTTAGCATTGCGCGGGCTGCCCTGAGGGTCCCGAGGATATGCAGAAGAAGCACATGCAGTCATGGCTGCTTCCCTTGAAAGGCAGACGAAACGCATCACGCTTTTGCTCGGGGAAAGCCAGAAGTGAGCATGCAGTGCGGAGCGTTTCCTGAAGATGCAGCACAGTGAGCATCAGCCTGGGCCCGTGGGTGCCCTCAGTGATGGCAAGGCGTTTTCACTAGGAGCACACGGGTGATGGGGCTCCTCCTGCACGGCGTACGCTTTCTCTGTAGCGCGTTACCCGAAACGATTGGCTGAAACCACCATATTGATCTGCTCACGGGTCTTTGGTCAGGAATGTAGGAAAGGCTCCCTGGGCGGTCTCCCTGGGAGTGTCCCATTTGCTTGTGG
>PVJC01011707.1:20273-41202 GCA_004026665.1 Murina feae
CCCCCCCCCCCCCCCCGCAAGAGCCAGCTTTCCAAGAGGACCAGGCAAGAGCTGCTTGGTGTGTCACGGGGCCCCTCAGAAGCCTCGCAGATGCCCTTGCACTGCACCCCATGGAACAAAGTGGCGGCAAAGCCGCTGGATTCCAGGCGAGGGGACAGAGAGCTGAGCTCCCAGGCGGAAGAGCGCAGGGATGGAGCTGTGGGTGTGGCTGCCTCGGGAAGGTGCAACCCACTCCCCTTCTGCTGGGGAGCAGCAGACTCATCCTCGAGTCTTCCTAGCATCCACAGGACTGGAAGCCACAGGAATCTGGTGTTGGTAGCTTGGGAACTATTTGATCTATTTGCAGACAAGTCCGTTGAGGGTCAGGTAGATGCTTGATGGAAGCCACAAACCTAGAGAGAGGGGGAGTTGGAGCAGCAGTCCTGAGTTCACCTGAGGTGAGGCCTCAGGTGCTTTAGTGGGTGAAGAAGCAAGATCTCCAGAATCGATGACTGGGGGTGGGATGCGCGGGGAGGGGTCAGGAGGGGAGATATTGGCCAGGTTTATTCAGTGCCAGGCAGGGTGGCCTTGGGCACATCATTGAACAGTTCCCTGGCACCATACAGTAACATTCGTTGAAGCTAAGATTGATTGGGTACCTACTATGCACCAACATTCTAAGTGTTTTCATGGGTTAAGTCATCTAATCACATTGGATGCGGTGCAATCATTATCATCCCCATTTCCCTGATGAGGAAACTGAGGCACCAAGACGTTTAATAGCTTGACCAAGGTCATACAGTCAGCAAGGGGTGGAGCCGGATGTGGACCCCAAACCCTTGTGCTGCAGAAGCCCTGGGCCCACCTGCTATGCTAGATGTGCTGCTGAGTTTGGACTGTGATGACTAATTGAACACAGTGTTGGAGCTGACTAATGATGGAGGTAAGAAGGGAGCTGTCTGATGTGTCACACAAACAAAGCAGGACTTCGGCAGCCACCTTCGCAGGCTGGTTCCTTTGTGGAGTCCTTAGTAGGTTTCTAATAGCAACCGGTTCTCTTCGTACTACCTTGTGCTTGGCAAAGGTGAATCTGTCCTCTGCATACTTATCTCAAACAAATTAGTGCTGTTCACACCATTTTCAACTAACAAACACGCATTTTGGGTTCCACAGCAAGAGCGTGGAGGTACGAGGATCGCAGAGGGTGCAGCTACTGAGCCATACTGCCAGGGCCCTGGGCCTTTCTGTCTTTTTGCTCTGCTGTTTCCATCCTTGTGTGTGTGTGTGTGCAGGGGGAGTGGGGGGGGGGCTGGTGGTTTCCAAAGGGCTGCTTCACCTCCAGAAACCTGCAGTGATGGCCAACATCCTCAGCCTTCCTATTTGTCAGTGCTCTTGCTAGGGCTCTGCACACATTAACTCATTTCCCCCCAACCCCACCCCAACAGCCTGAGGAAGGAGCTATTTTACACCCAGGGCACTGAAGCCCAGGTAAGGCGCTCTGGAGCCGAAGTCTCGGGCCGGGTAAAGGGCAGTGCTGAGTGTGGAACCCAGGAACCTGGCTCTGGATAATCGGACCTAACCACTCCTCTGCCACCTCTGCCCAACAGTATTTCAGGCATCAAGAAGGGCGAAGAGAGGGGCCTTCCCAGAGACCCTCAGCTTATGCCTCATTGGCTAGCAATGTATTATAGAGCCATATATAGCTGCAGAGGAACTGGGGGTGGGGGGGGGCAGGATCAGTGCACTCAGGCATATTGGGGCTCTGTTAGTAAAAACGGGTGAAGACTGTTGGGGGCAGCCAGCAAAGGCTGACATGCAGGTCATTTCTCTTTCTGGGCCTCACTTTCTCTAAGCTCATCCCATAGAGGAGGATGGAGTCTTCAGAGAGGTGTGGCCTCCACAAAAGGGGCTGGGTCAGCCGGGTGGCCAAGTGCCTCTGGCTCAAGACACAGGCTTAGCCCCCAGCCAAGTGTGCTTAGCAAAGGCAGGCAGAGTCTCCACAACCCCTTCCCGGTGAGCGTACATCACCCGGATGCATCTTCACAAGGGCCGGGCGGGCGCCCGGGCGGAAGCACTGGTGCTGGTGGTCAAAGCCGTGTGCTTGCTTGTGCCGTCATTTGCAGCAGCAGGCGATGGTGCTTTGTTAGCCAGGCACTCCCCAGAAGCTCGGTGCTCCCCATCAAGAGTTAAGTACCCCAACTCCCTCTGCTGGGGTAACTTTGAACATTTGGCTACAGGGGTTTTTAGAGTGTCCCCAGCAGGGCTGAGCTCAGTGGCCCCATGACCCACCCTCGACTGTCTGCTCTCTGTCCCCATTTCCCTTCCCCACTCATCCGCTGATATTTCCTGAGATCATCAGCTAAACAAACTTCTTCACTTAAATCCTTGTCTCCACATCTCTTGGGAGGGAACCCAAGTTAATACAGTCCCCCAGGAATCTGGCTGCCTCTCTCATGCTTGAAGTCTTCCCCAGACCAGCTCTCCGTGTAAGGCGCTGTTTCCTAAGAAGTAAACACAAGTGAAGGACCGCAGACTCATGGCGACTTGCACAATTAGGACTGCCCCATGCGAGACTCAGGGAACAGCCTGGAAACCGCTGCCCTGGACATTGCCCAACTGCAGGTCCTTGAGTCGTCCGGAGGATTTGGCTTTTAGCAAAACAAGATACACACACACAACTGTCACTGAAAGTCAAAGGTAGAGATTTGTGAGATGAACTTCAGCTGGAACTGGGAGAGGGGTCTGGTCAGGGAGGAAGGACCCTGCATGAGAGTCGGTCGTGGTCTCAGGCAGTGCTCACTCGGCCCAGGGAAGCGATGGTGGGCCTGCTCAGCCAGCCTGGGTGTCGTTGACCTGGTGTAAATCTCCTGGAAGTTCATGAGCACGTCTCCGAGTCTGGGCGCTGTTGAAGGACATGTGGACAGTGGACTTCCCATCCTGAGAACGGCAGAGGCGGGATTCACACTCTTGGTCTTGGCCCAGAATGTCTGCATTGGCACAGAAGGACCAGCAGTGGGTTGAGGGCTGCGTTGGGTAGGATTCTATGCTCAAGGTCAACTTAGAAAGGGAACTTACTGTAGTGCATAGCTCAGTAACCAGCCTTAAAGATGGAGAATCAAGCTCAGGAGAAAAGAAAAACAAACATACAAACAAACAAACAAACAAAAACAGGATATGCTGGAGTATAAGAACGAGAACTATTTGATGGTGTTCACGGGTCACCACTGCGGGGGGTTGTTGTGCTTCTCAAACATGTGTATGTATAGCTCTGACCATTACTTATATATGCATGGGAGTTTAATCCTCGTAAAAATTATGTGAGTAATGTCATTACCTCTGTATTTTAGACAAGGAAACTGAGGTGTAAGGGCGTTTAAAATGACCTGCCTGTTGTTAGCACAACCACAGTAAGAGACAGCCGGGTTAGGATTTAAGCTCAGGTAGTTTGGCTTTGAAATATTATTGCTTTTTTTTTTTTTATTAAAATAAGAGTTAAAAAATGAGGGTCTGGCTATTAGGTCCATAAGGCTCTTTAGAAGTCTTATCCATTTTGCAAGCTTCTCTTTGAGGTCTCATGGCCCAAAAAAGGCTGCCAGAGCTCCAGCAATTATATCCCCATTCCAGGTAGAAAGGGAAAAAAAAGTGTGGTGATGGGAGGAGGAAGACAAAAAGCTTTCAGCCAAGTCACACTTTCAGACGCATTCTTGGAAGTTTCCCACAATACCTTTTGCTAACATCTCAACACTAATGAACAGGTCAAGAATAAATATGATGATGATGATGATGATGATGATGATGAATAGAAACCCTTGTGCCAACCTCTTTTCTGAGACCAGGTAGTAAGAACCAATGAGATTGTGACACTTGATTAACACTTGATTCCTGCCTGTAAAAGTGCTGTGGGGTCACTAGTTGCCACCACAGCGCTCGCCATGTGGGCTCCGACCATGGCTGGGGGTGCTGGGGGATGTTAAAGAGCGCAAGCTGCTAGTTTCTGTATTTACTTAAATCTGCGTTAGCCATTCTCTGGGGCCAGGCTTGCTTTCAAGTTCTTATTGGTGTAATTAAGCGAGGTACTTCGCAAAGAAGACACCCCCTGTTTACTCTTACACCCCAGGAGGCCCGCAATTACCTCCTGCAGCCCTGGGAAGGTGTGACAGCCAGATGGCCCAGGCCCTGTTCCAGGAACGCAGAACTCAGCACACCGTCACACCCCAGGCTAAGCACCAAATCATCTAAGAACAGGTCTGATGCTGGTTTGTGTTTCCACTGGGACAAGTCACCCCTCAGTGTCTCTGGGACTTTGGGGAATGTGGGGATAGGTGAGCGCTGGGGCTGTTGTTTGCTTTCAGCCCCGAACCTGGGGGGCGGGTGAGGGCTTTGTCAGCCATCCCTGGGTCTCCGCACTGCCTGGAGCTCTCTGGCTGCGGCTGCGCATCCTGGGATAGGATGCTTAGTCTGCAAGGTGGAGATGATCACAGTTCGTAAGTAAGAGTGTTCCCTGCCCTTGAATTTTTATCCGTATGAAGCTGAGCAAAAACGAAGTGCAGAATAGAGAAGCTGAAATCCTCTGGAGCAAACAGCCTTCTCTCCCCAAGAGGTCTCCCCGCCCCCACGCAGTTTACTCCCCATCTGAACTCCTCCCCTCCCCCACCTGCTCCTGCCAGGCAGGTCCTTCTAAGCAGGAGCATCAAGAGTCCATTGATCCCAATTGAGTCCTGTCAACAGAAGGGACAGCCGATGACACTAAGGGTGCACGTGCCATCTGAGCAGAGGCGCAAAGAGCTGATGAAAAACACTTAAAGCAGTGTCCCGGCGAAGGTGCGCAGCCAGTGCAGAGAGGGTATCAGAGGAGCTCGTCAGGGCAGCGGAATCAACTCCCCCTGGGGTTTGCACATTTGATTTCCTTGGCTGAGAATCCAGTTCTTGGCTTAAACCACAACCTCACGAAATATTAACAATTTCCCCACTGGAGATCTTGTGTGTGTGTGTGTAAACATAATTTTCTTCTAGAAAATTCTAAGAACGCTGTGGTACTATGGTTTGAGAATATGTTGCTGCGTGCCAGGATCCATGCCCAGCATATTGTGTGAATCGTCATGATATGCCATCAGGTGGGGACTGCTTTACTCCCATTGCAGAGGTGAGGAAACTGAGGTCAGACAGGGAGCCTGTGGCTCACCAGGGTCACGTGGGTGGTCAGGAGTGGAGTCACACCCAGGCCCAGGGTTCCTGCTGCCCCTCAGTCACAGGAAGGGGTTCCACCAAGAAGGGTAGTGCCCAGCCCCGACTCTCGAACTTTCCCTGGGCGTTCTTTCCCATCAAGGCAGCGCCTGCATCTTCTTCGTCAAGCGAGGACAGCCTAGGCTCCCACGCTTCTTTGGCTGGTCCCCATTCCCACCGCCGCCCGCCTTTCAGCACGAGGGACCTCAGGCCACCTGCGTCCTGGGCAGTGCCGTGCTCCTCTCTCTCCCCTCCTTTCGGTGGCACTGGGGTCTCGGGCCTTTCTCTAGCCTCTTTTTCCCTCTCTCAGCGTCTACCAGGGGCCCAGGGTCACCACTCACTGGGGCACAGGGTGCCTCTCTGGGTCGTCTCCCAGGCCACTGTGTACCTGGAAATCTGTGCCAATCAATGTTCTCCATCGCCAGATCCTCAGGCTAGAAGGAACCTCTGAGACCGCAGAATCCATCCATCCCCGGCAGAAAGAGTCCCGTGCAATGCTTTCAGGAAGGATTCAGAGTCCTATCTGTGGAGATCCCCTTGGTAATGTTTCTTGGGTTTTGTTGTATTTCATATCTGAATGGATTTCCTTTCCTTCTGAAATCACTCCCAGCCTCAGGGTGAATCCCAGATCTGTCACTTAATTCCGTGTGACCTCGGGAAAGTAACCCACCCGCCCTGGGCCACATGTCTTCATCTCAAAACGAGACCAATAATAACACCTGCTTCCTGAGATCATTGTGGAGACTGTGCTGGTCCGTGCACCTGGGCTCAGTGCAGCACCTGGTACACAGGCAGCACCGAGGGTTTGCTGATGTTTCTTTCTTTGTCGTCAGCACGTATTTGGGGTTTGAGACTCGAGTGCCTCTTTGCAGATGTAAGTGAAGCGGGAGTTTTATAGCTTTTTTGGCCCGTAAGGTCAAGTTGAGGCATATCTCAATATAAACCCTAGGCAGAGTTCCCGTTTTAAAAAGCAAATTACACAGGGCACTGTCTTCTTACCGCTCTTCCGTGCTCTGCTGTAGGGAAAATGACACCAAATCAAATCAAATCGTAATTTGCATCCAGCAAACTTCAATACCAGTCATTGAGGAAAACGTGGGACTTCTCTGCATTAAAATACTGTTGCTCTAAAGAAACCAGAGAGTATGGACAGCGAGGAGTTATGGTTGAGCTGTGCTTCCAGCAGAGACCTTGAAGGGCTGCTGGCAGGGCCACCAGACTCGGCTATCTATGCCTCGGGGACTCAGATAGCACCTGGTTTCAACCAAGACACTGTCTCCTGATCCCACAGCAGGAGAACAACCCACTGGCTCTGAGCCTCCAGACACGTTTCTAGAAAGAAGCTGGTGCTCAGCGTTTGGGAAGGAGCTGGTGTCTCCTGATGGACACGGAGAGGAACAGCCACAGGTCAGCGGTGGGTGTCAGATGCTCTGAAAGGACAGCATGGCAAGCGGAATCTAGGGGAGTGTTTGCAAACACCCAGGCAGCACAGACACAGAGGACTCCTGCCTAGTGAAACACGTGCCACAACAGGTCAGTGAAGAATAGTGATACCAAGTGATTAACAATCCATAATATGGCTTCCCCACGGATGAGATGCGTCTCAGCGGGACACGAGCTGCTTCCAATTACCTAAGGCTTTGAGTGAAATTGTCTAAGGCCACCTTCCTGGAACCCAAAGCGTTTAGCAATCGTCTGAAGATAATCCATCTGCTTGCAGAGGGTGCCTGTCCTCCAGCCGATTCAGCTGTGACGAAGGCCAGGTATGCCCCGGAAGTGTGTGATGGAGCAGGGACAGCTCTGGTGGAAGCCTAGGGGCCTGGGTCTCGTCCGTTTTCAAGTTTCAGACCGCCCCTCTCCCCGCCCCAGCCCTCAGGTTCTGCACTTGTAAAATGAAGGTCCCTTTGAGATGAAAAGTGTTGTGACTCCAGAATTGAGGCTACAGGAGTTGCTGCAGAAGAGGAAGCAAGAAGAGAGGCAATGGGGGGGGGGGGGGCGGGGCTTGCCTGAATGGAGAGTGTAGCTGTGGTCACAGAGGGACAGTGAAGACTGAGGGGGAGGCAGAGCTAAGAAGAGGCGTATCGGGCCACAGAAGAAGCTTCCAAAATGATGCCCACACCAGTGACCCTGTCGAAAGAGGGGACTGATAGCTCCCCAGGCAGCCCCCAGCTTGTGAGTAACATCAGTGCCTGCCAGGTGATCGCTGAAGCTATAAAAACCACCCTGGCCCCCGCGGCATAGACAAGCTCCTAGTGGATGGCCGAGGAAAAGCCACAATGTCCAACAATGGGGCCACAATTCTGAAACTCTGTGATGTTGTCCATCCTGCAGCAAAGACTTTAGTGGACATTGCCAAATCCCAAGATGCTGAGGTCGGTGACGGCACCACCAGTGACCCTGCTGGATGCAGTTTCTGAAGCAGGTGAAACCCTCTGTGGAGGAAGGCTTGCACCCACAGATCATCATCCCAGCTTCCCGAACTGCCACCCGATTGGCAGTTAACGAGATCAGAGAGATTGCCTTGACCATGAAGAAGGAAGATAAAGGGGAGCAGAGGAGGCTGCTGGGGAGGTGTGCCGGGACTGTTCTGAGCTCCAAGTTGATCTCCCAGCAGAAAGCCTTCTTCTCGAAGATGATGGTGGATGCGGTAATGATGCTCGATGGTTTAAATTGATTGGCATCATGAAGGTCCAAGAGGGAGCTCTAGAGGAGTCCCAGCTAGTAGCTGGGGTTGCATTCAAGAAGACTTTCTCTTATGCTGGGTTGGAAGGGCAACCCAGAAAGTACCATACCCCAAAGATTGCCCTTTTAAATGTGAGCTCGAACTGAAAGCTGAGAGAGATAATGCTGAAGTCAGAGTCCACAGCGTTAAGGATTCCCAGGCAATTGTCGATGCTGAGTAGAACATTTCATATGACAAGTTAGAGAAGATCCATCATTCTGGAGCCAAAGTCGTCTCGTCCAAACTCCCTAACTGGGGACGTGGCCACCCAGTACTTTGTCAACGGACATGTTCTGTGCTGGCCGAGTGCCAGAGGAGGATCTGAAGAGGACAGTGATGGCCTGCAGAGGCTCCATCCAGACCAGTGTGAATGTTCTGACAGCAGATGTGTTGGGCACTGCTAGGTCTTCGAAGAGACTCAGATTGGAGGCGAGAGGTACAATTTCTTCACTGGCGGCCCCACAGCGAAGACTTGCACCATCCTCCTCCGCGGTGGTGCTGAGCAGTTTCCGGAGGAGACAGAGCAGTCCCTGCACGACGCCATCATGATTGTTGGGAGGGCCATCAAGAACGATTCAGTGGTGGCTGGTGGTGGGGCCATTGGAATGGAGCTCTCCAAGTACCTGCGGGACTACCCCAGGACCGTTCCTGGAAAGCAGCGGCTGCTGATGGGAGCCTACGCCAAAGCCTTGGAAAGCATCCCACGCCAGCTGTGTGACAATGCTGGCTTTGATGCCACAAACATCCTCAACAAGCTGCGGGCTCGGCATGCCCGGAGGGGGCGGGGCGTGTGGTACGGGGTAGACATCAGCAACGAGGACACTGCTGACAACTTTGAGGCTTTCGTGTGGGAGCCAGCGATGATGCGGATCAATGCCCTGACTGCAGCCTCGGAGGCTGTGTGCCTTACCGTGTCTGTAGATGAGACCATCAAGAACCCTCGCTCAACCGTGGACGCACCTCCAGCTGTTGGCCCGGCCGAGGTCCTGGCCACCTCCATTGAGAGGCATCCCACCTGTCACCTAACTGGCTGGCAGGCTGGCTGCAGGGCGAGCTTACCCTCCCTGTCTTGTCTTGGCTAATTGGCTTGAGAAAAGGGTAGGGAGGGATTGGCCCACCCTGTTCTAACTGGCGGCTATTTAAATACACTTTGAATTCACGTTGCAAAAAAAAAAAAAGAAAAGACTGAGGGGTCGCCCTAGCCAGCGTGGCTCTGTTGGGTGTCATCTCATGCGCTTAAAGGTTGCCGGTTCCATTCCTGTGCCAGGATTTGTAGGCTGGATTCCCAGTGGGGGGCACGTAGGAGGCAACCGATTGATGTTTCACTCTCACATCAAAGTTTCTGTCTGTCCCTCTCCCTTCCCCTCTCTCTAAAAATCAGATTTAAAAAAGGGGGAGGAGAGTGAGGGGGAAGAGGATGTCATCACCTAGCCCTGCCTTCCATGTCTAAACTTTAGTTGTATAAAAAATGTCTTTAATTCTTTATAACTCAACCCAACCCCAAGTTTGAGCTCCTGTTCCACTGAATCTCAATCAGTTCTGGAGTCTCCCATTCTCCTTGGCCAGAGCAACATCTGTGAACTATGGGGCTCACATAACGCTAATTATAGAGGCAGATACACCTGCCCTTCATGGTCATGTTCACGTCAGCTGGCTCTGAGATGGGCCTCTTTCCCATCCATTTATTCTTGTAGGTGTGGTGGCTATTTCCACACCAAGTTTGGGGATCACTGAAATCTTGAGTAGTCATCTACTGACCTGCCCGCCAAGGTCAACTCACAGCCCCTGTCCCTCTCTGGATCTCCCTGCCTGTAAGATTGTCATGTGCACAATTTAGGAAGAAGGTTCAGCTTATATAACAGGGACCCAAAGGTCAAAGGCTTATTTATCTCTCGTGTTCGATACAGGCAACCCAGTTTGAACTTCATCACTAGGTGAAGGGTGTCAGCACTGGGGAGGTCAGGTCGCCGGGAGCCCAGGGAGTTGGAAGGTTCGTCAGTGGGTCAGTGAGATGGGAGGAAGAGGAAGAGGAAGCCAGTGGGACCAAGGTTAAAATGCCTGTCAGTGACAGCGAAAGACAGTGGAGCCCATCCATGGCGGTGATCTCCAGTAGCCGTGAGAAATGGTCAAGACGCAAGACCATGGTTAGGAAATGGCAGAGGTGGATAAGGAGGCTGAATAGTCAACTATGTCTCTTCATGTGCAATTACTGAACAGGATGAAGCCAGCATCCCCAGGGGTGGCAGGGGGCGGGTTGTCTCCAGGGAAACCATAGAATCAGGAGATGCATAGTTTCATTCTTAAAAATCCCCAACGTTTTTTATGATGTTCAGGCATGACCCTCCCTTCTCACACCAGCCCGTTCTCAGACAAAGCCCCAAACTGCCTTCGGGGTGAGCTACAAGATGTTCGGCATATTTCCCTGGCTGCGCCAATCTCTTAAGCCAAATTGCAAACCCTAACTAAGAGAAAAATAAGTGCTGGTTTCCAGATTCCTACAACTTTTCCCCCCTTGCTCTCTACTGTTGATGACTGGGAGGCCTCGGTTACTGGAAGAGACCTCCTCTGTGTAAACAACGCCGCCACATTCTGATGTCAGGACTTGGGGTTTTATAACTTCCAGTTTCTAGTCTCTTCTATGGGACTTTCCACATTCTGCCCCCTTTCCCAAATTTAGTGCGGAAAAAATGAATTTGAAATAAGAGGGATTTTGAACTGAAAGAAAGTATAGAAGAACTCTCAATTATTTGAAAAATGTGGTTCTGTCATAGCATTGATGAAAGGCCAGAAGGAAAACGGGTGCAATAAAGGGCTAAAGAAACAATTAATAATGATAAAATAACCGTTGTTATTATGTGGGCCTTTCTAATGGACCAGGCACTGTGCTTATTAATTCCTACATGTGACCCCATGCAGTCACAACAGTGCTGGCAGCTAGATGCTATTATTACGTCCACATTGCAGATGGGGGCATGGGAAACTTGTTTATTTGTAGTTGTCCTCATTGATTGATTGACTGAGGTAATAATCAACTTCTGTGGGGAACTCATAGCTTAGCCACAAAAAAACCTGGGCTGAAACAGATGCATGGTTCCTGCTGCAGTCTGGTTCTGTAACTTACCACAAACAGCAAGCCCGCAAGGCAGGGACCTGGCCATTTGGCGCTGTGCACCTTTCCTGCTTGGTCCTGGCCTCTGGAGACGTGGTGGGCTCAGATCTATTCTCTCCCACATGTTTGTTCTCCTCATCTGGGATGAGGGCATTAAAGGGTTTTTAGCATGTGCTGATGGATTCTCTTTGGGCCACCCAAGCAGTCATAGACGGAAGAAGAATTAAAGTGCCTGTCTCCTGCGTGCCCCTTCAGGAGGGGACTAAATGATGGAAAATGACTGTGGAGTGCCAGGTGGAGAAGCTTAGGTCACATGGTTGCTGAGGCCTCCGAGGAAGTGGTCAGCGTCCACACTTTGAGTCAGCCTCCAGCGGAGAGGTATATCTCAGAACAACATCACGCAATGCCCTGGTGACCCAGTGGGTGTGCTCAGCCATGATGAACTGAGGAAGGCTGGGGGGAGGTTAGCCTGCCTTAATCTGAGAGTCCCAAGTGGGCGTGAGTTTGGCACTGAGATAAGTGCCCCTGTAGCATGGGGGTTGGAGACAGTGTGTTGGGTGAACAAGGTGAAAAGCAGCAGCTTTGAAAGTAGACAGAATTGGGTTCAGATGTTCCCTCTGGGGAGACTTCTGATTTCTGCCAGGGTGGAGGAGTTCCATCCTCCAGGTCTTCCCTCTCACAACCCAAACCCCTGAATATGCACAACATAAAACATAAAGGTATGAAAGATGGGGTGAAGGGGGTAGGCTGCTTAGGGACCTCCAGACTCAATGAATGACTCAGCAATAAGTTCTCCAAGTTTCATTATTGTCTCCCAAGTAGGAGAGGGCAGAGGAGAAGCCTGGAATCTGAAACCATTAACAGACAAAATATGTTCCAAGAACAGCTTGTTTTCCCTAGAACAAAGTACCAGGAAAAGGGTGGATTAACAGAACAGAAAACCTTTCTGTCCATACTCACCCCACTCCAGCCAACCAGCACCAGTGGAAATACTCCCTCTCCCCTGCAGTTTCAGAGGGGCTGAGTGGAAAGATTAACTCCTTGCCTTGTCACCCCACTGCTATGGAACTTTGTCATCTTCCCAAATTGTATCCAACCCAACCCAATCTCCCATCCAATGTTACTGGCACTGATGAGCAGGTACCTAATCTTCCACTTCCTACTCAACAGAAGCAGGTGCTCCGATCCCCATGCTGGGATTGTATGATTGCCTCAAGTAAGGAGCTGAACCTCCATCCATCCAGCAGGGAGGAGACTAAATGAGGCAGTGGGGGCAGGGCTAGTCAGCACTCCCTCTCCCAGCTAATGCAAGCAAGGCATGGTGCTGAGCCTCTACATCATCAGTGACGACAAGTGAGGCAGGGCTGGCTGGTACTCTGCTTCCCCTTCCTGGTATCACTGGCATATAGCTGTAAGCTGAACATTCCCTCCCACTGTAGACCTACACGCCACACCTAAACAGAGTGACTGCCTGCTGACAAAGAAGATCAAACAGGATCCAGAATCTCACAACATAATCCCCCAGATATCCAGATACACACAAAACTTGCACATCATCCCAAGCACCAGGATAAGCACAACTCGAATGAGAAAAGACAACCAGCAGACACAAAAACATGAGATGATGTAGAAAGATCTGAAAAGGATTATGACCAACATTCAGGAACATACTTGAAACATCTAATGAAATACAACATTTCAGCAAAGAAGTAGAAGATATAAAAAAGATCAGAAAGGAAATAATAGAACTGAAAAATACAACCACTAAACTAAGAACGCTGCATGGGCTCAGTAGCAGAATGAATATGAGAGATGAAAGAACAAATGAACTTGAAGACAGAACAATAGAAATGATACAATTTGACCACAAAAGAAAAATATTAAGTAAATAAATAAAGCCTCAGATAGTCATGAGAATCAGAGTACCAGAAGGAAAATAGAAAGAGTGTGGGGTTAAAAAATTTTTGAGGAGCCCTAACTGGTTTGGCTCAGTGGACAGAGCATCAGCCTGTGGACTCAAGGGTCCCAGGTTCAATTCCAATCAAGGGCATGTACCTTGGTTGCGAGCACATCCCCAGTGGGGAGTGTGCAGGAGGCAGCTGACCAATGTTTCTCTCTCATCGATGTTTCTAACTCTCTATCCATCTCTCTTCCTCTCTGTGAAAAATCAATAAAATATATTTTTAAATGTTTGAGGGAAAATAGCTGAAATTTCCCAAAATTTGCTGCAAGGTGTACATTTAACAGAATCAGAAAGCTGAGCAAAACCTGAACAAACCTACACTAAGACATATCATAATCAAACTTGTGAAAACTAAACATAAAAAAATCTTGAAAGAAGCTAAAGAGAAATGATAAATTATCTATAGAGGAACACCAATGCCATTAACAGTGGATTCCTCATCTGAAACCATGCAAGAGAAAAAGAAGAAGCTTAGTATTTTTCAAATAATAAGGGAAAAGAATTGCCAACCACAAATTGTATACCCAGTGAGACTATTCTTTATGATTGAATGAGAGATTCTCTGGTAAAAACCAAGAGAATCCATCTCTAGCAGACCTGTGACTGGCAGAAGTTCTCTGAGGACATTCAGAGAGGAAAGAAAAATGGAGTAAACATAATAGACTCAACTCATCAGTTTCTTAAATTGTATTTTTTATTTGAAACAAAAATCATAACACCATCTGAAGAGGGGCTTAATAAAGAGAAAGAAAAAAACCAAAATAATTGCATTTTTAAAGGAGGAAGGATACAGGGCCCTGCAGTAAGTTTTCTAAACTCAATTTCATGGAGTAAAAACTTGCTGTTAGTAGACTGAGATACATTATTTCAGTATATCACAATATTTAGAGCAACCACAATGAAAGCTATAACTAAAAACATCATAACTAAAAAACATCATAAGTAAATCAAAATGGAATCCAAAAAATGTGCAAGCATCCTATAAGAAAGCAGGAAAAAAGAAACAGAGGAATGAGAAATGGATAACAAACAGAGAATAAGTAATAAACTGTCAGACTTGAGCTGTAACACACTCAAAATTGCTTTAAATATAAGTGATCAAATACAATTAATCACAGAAACAGGCAGAGGAGATTGAACGGAACTCTATGCTGTCCACAGGAAACTCACTCCCAATACAGTGGCATGGGTAGGTTGAAAGTAAAAGGGTATAAAAAGATACATCATGCAAACAATCATGGATGTAAAGGAGAAAGAGTAGCTATATTAATATCAGATAAAGTCGCCTTTAGAGCAAAGACAACTAGCGGGGAGGGCGAGGGGCGTCACATGGGGATAAAAGGATCAATCCACCAAATCTTTCCTCTGCCACTTGTCATGTCTATTGACAAGCAACATAAACTCTTGGAACCTCAGTTTCTTCATCTCTTAAACGGGGACAATAAGCAGTTTATAAAATACGATGAAGATTAAATGCTGAGTACAGATTAGCACATGGTAAAGGCTCAGTAAGTAGTAGCTCATCCATGATCTTAAATAATGTGTATCATTCAGGAATACAGGAACCACACAGCCGGGTGTGTAAGAGATAAAATATAGACATGACATAAAATTTACCATTTTAAGTGTATGATTCAGAGGCATTAAATACGTCCACACTGTTGTGCAACCAACACCACCATCCATCTCCGGAATGTTTTCATCAGCCCAAACCGGAATCCAGCAAACACACCAATTATTTTAACGAATGTTTTAATGTGAAGAATGTTTAGCTCTGTGCAATGTTGCTCAGTGGTTAGAGCTTTGGCCTGCGCACAGAAGGGTCTTGGGTTTGATTTTCAGTCAAAGGCATGTACCTGAGTCCCAGGTTTGATCCCTGGGACTGGCTGGGGTGAGAGCAGTGGCAACCAATTGATGTGTTTCTCTCACATTGATGTTGCTCTCTCCCTCTCCCTCTCCCTCTCCCTCTCCCTCTCCCTCTCTCTCTCCCTCTCCCTTCCACTCTCTCTAAAAACCAATGGAAAAAAATATCCTCAAGTGAAGATTAACAAAGAACGGATTTTTAGGCTAGTTATTAGGGGACTGAATAGGCAAAAAGGCCACCTGAGACCCTGCTGAGGTGGGAACCGCAGGTGGATGCAGCTTCCACTTCTAGGGCTGCTGGGACTAAGGGAGAGAGAGGTGGGGCTGATGAGGACCTTGGAGCTGGGAGTGAGGGTGCTGTGGCGATGGGACCCCGCCCCTGAGGGAACAGGCTGAGCTCTGATTGGAAGTCCACAATTAAGGCGTCAGCAGCAGGCTGCCTCCCTCTGAAAACTCCGTGATTCCTCCTGCCTCTCCAGCTCCTGGGGGCAAAGGTATTTTTGGCTTGTGGCTGACCCACCCCAACCTCTGCCTCCGTCTTTACGTGGCCTCTCCCTGTGTCTGTGTCCGAGTCCAAACACCACTGAATCCAGCACGTGAGCTTGGAGCTGAGAGAAAGTAGTTTACTAACCAGCACGGGTATTATTCTGATAATCAGAGAATATAGGCCCACTTCTGCCCACACAAGTCACAGGGACCTTTCAGAGCCTCAGTCTACCCATCTGTAAAATGGGATGGGGGTTGGATTAGCAAACAGGTGAAGACCAGCTATGTGTGGGTCTTGGTGTCACGTGTGTGAGACATGAGGTAGCAAGGCCCGTGTCTGGCTCTTGAGGTGCTTAAGGTGAATGGCGGCAGCCCAGAACCAGCAGGTGACCGCACGGTGAGGCCGAGGGGTGTATGGATAACTGAATTCCTGGGCTAAAACCCCGGTTAGCTTAACCAGGGGCGAGCAGGACTGCCCAGCTGGAGTGTGAATGGGTCCATAGGATGAAGAAGCCTTTCTGGAAGCTTTTGGATGGGACTGAGGGATCCCAGGCGGGCGCAGAGCTTAGGTATACGACGCAAAGTGCTTTTCAAAGAGCTGGGCTGCAGCTTCCATATTCATCTGACCCAGAGTAATGTAAACTGCCTTCTCCACTAGACCTTCGGTTTATTTGTACAGTTTGGGCCATTTCTGTAAATGTTTGACCCATTTGGAAATCCAATCCAAAGGGAAAGCAAATGAAGGCTTTTATTTTGTGCAATGGAATTCGCGATCTGGGGGGGAGGAGCGGTTATCGACTGCAATGTATCGAACGCTGCATTCAACAAGCCAGATGAGGGACGGACCCGTTTCATCTTGTTCTGTTTTGTTTTGAAACATCTCACAACCTGGGGCGAGAGGAAAATGCACGGCTTTGCGAGAGCGAAGAGATGTGAGACTCCGCACTCAGGGCCCCGGGCATGTGGTTGCCCAGTTGGAGGGGGTGCCCAGGGACAGAGGCAGGGCCCTTAGGCTCCGAGGGGGGTGCCCGGGCAAGCAGCTCCACGGGAGGGGCCACCACTTCGTGTTAAACACAATGAATGCTTTACGGGCCACGTGCTTTCCTTATACACAGAACGCAGGTTGCTTGTCAGGAAAAAGACACGCAGCTTCCAATCGAATGACTAATGGCCACCAACTTCTCTTTTAAAAAAATTAATACAGACTTTCATAAAGCAGAACTTGCTAAGGTAGGAAAGGGGGATAGAGAATACGAGCAGATCAGTTGTTTTGTATATAACAGATTCCTGGTCCTTTAATTATTATGTTGTTGTTGTTGTCGTCACCGTTTCCTGGGCTTGAAGATACATTGCAAACAGCAGAAAACTACAAGTGAGAAAAAATTAATACGTCAGCTAGTTCCCTGCTGGAGAGAATTCATGGGTGATTTTTCAAACCTGTGACCCCTGGTGCAGACAGCCGGGTCCTGACCTCAACGCCAGTTCTGTGCCCACCCCAGGGGACACAGTCCCGCTTCGTGGAGGTGCCACAAAGGACCATGAGCACTCTGGCAGCTCTGAGCATGGTACTTGGCCCGTGGTAGGGGCCACACCTCAAGAGCCTTTGAGGATCTTGTTAATTTCAGCCTCAGGGCCCTCTCCCGGATGTTCTGGTTCCGAGCGGGGCCCAGAGCCGGGGCTGCCCTGGACTAAGGTCCTGCAGCAGCAAGCACCTGGCCTCCGCTGCTCTCCGCTGTGCTTGGCGCGCGCGGCTGGAAACACAGCAGACGTTGCTGAAGCGACTGAAGATTTCCCAGAAGAGAAGATCCAGTGTGTGAGCCAGCCAGGGTCCGGGCGGGAGAATCTCAGGAGGAGCTGCTTACAGAGGGGCTTGTTATACAGGCGGGTTTGGGACGCAGGGGGTGCCCCAGGGGAAGGTGAGGAAGCTGAGGGGGTAGCAGTTGTCACCCGAGGTCCTAGGGGACAGAGGGAAAGAGCAATGACAGGATGCAGGAGAGGAGCATGGAGAGGTGACCGTCTGAGAGGAACAGTGACCTTGGATGGAGGGACATGCAGCACAAGGTGACAGTCAGAAGGAGAGGACACCTCCTCCGTGCCCCTGGTCCCCGGTGCTGCTCTGGCAGAGCTCTCTGGGAAGCGGAGGGCAGGAGAATCAGGCTGCCCTTCTTAGCCTCGTGGGGCAGAGAGCGGGGTCTGGAGTGGCCACAGATGGAGACATCCTAAATTTTCCTAACTTCTTCCCAAATCCAATTGTGCCTATACCCTGGTGTCCAGCACCACCGCCATCTGCCTCAGACCTTCATGGTTTCTTGACTGGTCTATTGTCACACCTTCCGAACTGCCCCCCTCCCTCCACCTTGCGCCTTTCTAATCCACCTTCCAGAGGTCCAGAGACCCAGAATCCTGACATCCATACCCAATCATGCCACTGGCCTAGTAGACGCCCTCCGGGCCCCTGCTGCCTGCAGGACAGTCCATCTCCATGCTCAGCCTCCAGACCCCCTCCAGCATCCAACTCCCACCTCCCCAGCATCCTGTCCAGTTGTGCAGACACCACTCTTGGCAATTTCCCACCTTTGTGCCTTTGTACATCTACTTTTTCCGGTTAAAATTCTTTCCCCAGGTCTCAGAGGGTCCCTGTACTTCCTTTAAGATTGTGCTCCAGTGACACCTCCTCCAGGAAGCCTCCCAGGCTGCATCAAGCCTCCTTCCTCTATGCTCCCACACGATGTCAATCCCTCAGAACCAAGACTGCACATAAATGAAGTCCCTGTAATAGTCATGTGTTTGCAGGTAGATGTGGACATTCAAGGTAGGGACATAAGAGAGGTTCTTCTTCCCCAAATGTCAGGGAGAAATGAGATTTGATCCAACAAACAGCATCTGCAAACCAGGTCCTCTGGTAACAAAGCTTTTATTACTGATAATCAGTGCTCACCGTGTGCCAGTGAGGAGTCAGGCAGCTAAGCATTGCCTCAGTTTGGTGCCAGGTAGGCACTTGCAAGGAGGCATCTGCCAGGCTCAGCTCTGCTCACTAAGAATGTTTCTGGATTCAGTAAATGCATTGTCCTTCAACCACTTCCCCTCTTAGCATGATCCCAGAGCCTTTTGCCCCGGAACACGCAGTGTCCTGGGTGACTGACTGCAGGGGGACCCATCAGCTAAGTGAAGGCTGGAGGCTGGGGGGAAGGGGGAAGGGGCCAGGGTGCTCAGCCTGAGAGTCTCTGTCCGAGGGCCCTCGCCAGCAGCGAGACGCCCGGGTTAGGTTTGGATTGGGTCCTGATGTGAGGCACAGTGAAGGCTCTATTCTGCTGGAGCTGCAAACCAGCCCATTTCGGGGCATTCGCATTTCAGTGGGGTTTGCGGTCACATCCGAGCTGTTCAATTTCACCTAAATCAGCAGCACGCGGGGTGTCGATCTCAGCCCTGTGGGTTGGTGATCATCAGTGCCAATTACGTGAAATGCCAGTTGCCAGGGCACTTCTACCTTCGCACAGGCCGGCAGAAGGGAAAAAAGCTGTTCCTGAAGTTAATTGAAACCAAAGCGAGACCACATGGCTCCTGCTGGGGGAATTGACCCCGGCCCCTTCCCATCTCCATTTCCTCCCTGGGGTGTCGGAGCTGATCCCACCCAGCACACGTTTTGATTTTTGTACAATTCACCTTTGTTGGGTCCAGGTTTGATTTCTCTGAGTAGCTGGTTGAGCCGACAGCCCGTGTAGATATTAGCATTTAACGGGCAAACGGGATCGTTTCTCTGCAGCACGAAACGGCTGCGCGGTGCGGATCTTCACCCTCACGGAGGCACTTGTAAGCTCCGGGATTATAAAAAATCAAATCGTAATAACCAGTGTAAAGAGAGGGGAGGTGTGTGACGGAGGCTCGGGGATATCGGGGATATCGGCTTACTCAGGAGCCCAGCTGATTTCTAGAACATGTCCGAGCTCCTTGCATGTTGCGGTGGTGAAATTGATTGTGAATCAATCCATTCGAAGTTCGTCTGGGAAGATTCTGACTTTGGCCCATTATCTGGTGTATCTTTGATTTTTTTTTTGAGCAAAGGCTTGATTAATAAAAAACAAAAAAGAGTGTAATATTCATTCCTGAAACGTCCATGATGGTGGGTTCAGTTTTTTTTAAAAATATATTTTTATTGATTTCAGAGAGGCATGGAGGAGAGAGAGATAGAAACATCAACGATGAGAGAGAATCATTGATTGGCTGCCTCCTGCAACCCCTCACACTGGGGATTGAGCCCACAACCCAGTCATGTGCCCTTTGACTGGAATCGAACCTGGGACCCTTCAGTCCACTGGCAGATGCTCTTCCCACTGAGCAAAACTGGCTAGGGCATGGGTTGAGTTTTATGTCACCGTTATGGGCTGTAATATTTCTAAGGTAACTTTTAAAAAAAGTTTATTTTAATTTATTATAGAGGCAGTTTTACAGTAATACAAACTCAAATATCATACAATTCACCCATTTAAAGTGTACAATTCGGTGAGTTTTGGTATATGACGTACTAACCTTCCTTTTAAAATGTAGTGAGATACATATCACATAGAGTTTGCAGTTTTGACTGTTTTTTTTTTTTAATGTATTTTATTGATTTTTTACAGAAAGGAAGAGGGATAGAGAGTTAGAAACATCGATGAGAGAGAAACATAGATCAGCTGCCTCCTGCACACCTCCAACTGGGGATGTGCCCGCAACCAAGGTACATGCCCTTAACCGGAATCGAACCTGGGACCCTTCAGTCCACAGGCTGATGCTCTATCCACTGAGCCAAACCGGTTAGGGCTTGACTGTTTTTAAGAGGACAATTCAGCAGCATGAACGACTTTCGCAGTGTGGTGCCACCATTCCCACTCACTGTTTCTACACTTTCACCCCCACAATGTCCTTTTCAAGGAGCCTTTGTTCCTTCCACAGACGGTGAGACTATCCAGATGGAAAGTGAAAAAATGTTCTCAGCTTTCCCAAGGTATTAACTCCAAAGTGCAGACACCTGGTTCACTGGCTACTAGAAAGTTCTAGAAGAAGAGAACTTGGCTCAGTGTCTCCAACACCAAGAACAGCTTTGGCACACATAAGCACATCGTCAGTGTTTGAGAGATTTGTCCTTGGAAATGTCTTAAAATCAGGGTGCTGTGTTGGAACCACCAAACTGAGGTGTGGGATTCTTGGCCTGGGAGGCAGGTGTCTTTGTGGTTCAGTGCGGGGAGGGGACAGGGTCTGGATCTGGTGTCCTGAGGGCACTCAGGACTCCATGCCAATCTCTACCCACGTCCTCCATCCCATACGCAACCACAGAGCCGGCATCTGTCATTACACTAGATGATTTTCTGGGATTTTTAAAAAACTTTAGAAGACTTTTATCTTAATATAATAAGACAATGCTCAAATCATATTAATACAAATGCAAAACTATATTGCTGGTGGGGTTATAATTTTTATTTTTAAAAGCATCGATATGTCAGCTGAGGTGACCTCAGAAAATTTCATTTCTTTTCCTGGACCCCTAACCTTCCCCTCTGACCCCCGCCCTCCCCCCTCCACACAAACACACACACCCAGGACTCCA
>PVJC01011708.1:0-41062 GCA_004026665.1 Murina feae
GGCCCTTTGAGGGGCATCAGGGAGTGGAAAAGAGGGGGCAGGGGGTCTCGGCCTGCTTGGCGGCTGCCCAGGCCCCTTGCAGGGCATCGGGGAGCGGGAAAGAGGCAGCAGGGGGTCTGGGCCTGCTTGGCGGCTGCCCAGGCCCCTTGCAGGGCATCGGGGAGCAGGAAAGAGGTGGCAGGGGGTCGGTGGCCTGCTTGCCAGCTGCCCAGACCCTTTGAGGGGTATTGGGGAGTGGGAAATAGGCAGTGGGAGTCAGGGGCCTGCTGGCGGCTTTCCAGGCCCTTTGCAGGGCACCGGGGAGTGGGAAAGCAAGGCAGCAGGGTACCGGTGAGTGGGAAAGAGGTAGCGGGGGTGTCTTGGCCTGCTTGGCGGCTGCCCAGGCCCTTTGCGGGGCACCGGGGAGCAGGAAAGCAAGGCTAAAGTGGCTGGGGTCCTGCTTGGCAGCTCTCCAGACCCCTTGGTGGCACCAGGGAGTGGGAAAGGAAGGCAGCAGGGGACTGGTGAGTGGGAAAGAGTCGGTGGCCTGCTTGGTGGCTCCCCAGGCCCTTGGGGGGCACTGGGGAGTGGGAAAGCAAGCTCTTGGGGGTTGGGGGACGGCTTGGTCCCTTCTGGGGATCAGGGAGCAGGAAAAGGCTGGCCTGACCATGAGGCGGGGTTTTCCCTGCTTCCTGGTGGCTGGAGGAAGATGGGCAGTAGGCAAGCTTGGGAGGCAGGCAGCACCCAGCCCTGGCCACAGCTCAAAAAAAGAGAACAACATGCAGGGGAAGGCAAGAGTTTGAGAGATCAAGATAGAGGGGGTGTCTTCTCCAAGTCTGGGGGCAGGCCCCCAGCAGGTAGACACACACAGGAGGACTGCTCCAAGCCTCCTGGGGGCAGGTCCCCAGTGGCGACACACACACACATACAAAAGGCGCCTGGCAGACTGGGGCCATCATAGGACATCCACTGAGGGGTTCCAGACTGTGAGAGGGGGCAGGCTGGGCTTAGGGACCCCCTCCCCCCCATGCATGAATTTCGTGCACCGGGCCCCTAGTATAAAGATATATCTTAGGAAAAGTTTTAATATTTATTACAGGTCAGAACAACTTTTAGTGTTATTATAGTCAATCACTTATAATTTTTTAAGAAACCTCCTTTTGAACTTGAAGGGGAGAATGGCCATGATCTGAAGCCTATATATCTTGAGACTCTACAACCCCAACATCCAGGGACCAGCTGTGAACCCAGGAACACTGGATCTCAAGCAGTGTGAATATATGGATTTGGTGGAGCTCTGCACCTTCTCAGGAAAGGGTCAGTTTTGACTAGGGAAAGGTGAGATCTGCGATCCAGGCTGGAGAGAGAATCACGAACAATGGGAGCTAGAAGTTCCAGGGAAGTTTGCGTCCCACAAAATGGGTGGCCATTGTGGCCAGCATACTCCAAGAATGTGAAGGGGGTCCACAGGGCTGCTGGCAGAAGGGAAGTCTAAAAAGCTACCCATAGCTGGGCTGGGCACAAAAAGGCAGCCTGAAATTTTAACAGTGTGCTGGCTACTTAGTGCCAGGGGGGAAAAGATGTGCACAGAGACATTCACAGAGTTGCACACAGAACCAGAGGGTAAGAGTCATGAGTTCATGTACTTATTGTGGCTCTTTTTTTTCTCTTTAAATCCTTGCTTTTGATTACTAAGCCCAGTACATAAGATTACCAATTGGGGACACTCTCAGAGACTGCAGGGGAAAGTCGTTTTTGTGGAACCTGGGGATCAGAGCAGGGAGAAACATTCAGAAAACCAGCTCTGGGGCAATCCATTCTCCCAAACCAGTATTAAATGTGACAGAGAAAACAAAATCTAAATACTGGCTAGAGAGGACTTATAGCCCTGGAGGTCAATCCAGAAACACTGCCACCCAGGGGTTGAATAACAAATTGATTCTTGTGTAAACACAAATAAAGGAGTCAAAGAAACAAAGAAATACACCCTGCATAAAAATCAGGACTGTGACTTACAACACAGAGAATTAGTGGAAAGCAGGGAACTCCAGTACTGTCCTGACTACCTGGCAGGAAACTGGCATGCCAAACAGAACAGTAGACGAAGTGAGTGACCTTCACTATTGCACATTTTTATTTTTTCATCTTTTATTTAAGAAATTATTTTTTTCTCACTTGATTTTACCTTTTTATTATTATATTATTAATCAGTATTATTATTACTACTATTTTACCTTTCTTTTAAAGTGTCATTTTATTTTCTCTTTATTTTATTTTATTTTATTTTGGGGATTAGTGTTCTACATTCTATTTTCATTTTTCCTTTAGCATAATTTTACTCTATCTCAGCTTTACCTTTATGCCAACACTCTCTTCGTCACTTTCCATCTTTTGTTGTCCTGTTTGTCTTACACTATTTCTGCTTTATACTTTCCCTATTACTTCTTTTTATCCCCTGTTAAAAATTCACTCTACTTATATACCTAATTTCCAACTTCCTGATCTAAGTTCATAGAAACCTATCTCTTCTCTTTCTTCACTATCCAAATGATTTTTCTCTCTTCCCTTTTTTCTGTCTTTGTTTTATTGTCATTGTTTCTTTGTTTTGTTTTGATCTATGTATTTTTTCTTTTCTTTTCTTTTGCCTTGCTTTCTCTCTGTCCTATTGTTATGGTTTGCTTGATTGTTGATTAGATTGTTGAGGGGGTTTTTTGCTTCTTTGTGAGATTCTCTTTTTTTGTGTTTGTTCGTTTTTTGCTTTGGTTTTAGTTTGCATTCATCTCTGGGTGTTTGTTGTTTGTATTTTTTTGGATTAGTCATTTCTTCCATTGGAGGTTTCTTCCCATGTACATAGTCTTTTCCCCCATTCTTTTTTATTCTCTTTCTTTTATATCTTTTTTTTCATTTTCTCAATATCATTTTTGCATTTTTTCTTTTCTTATCCTCTAATTCTCTTCTTTCTGATGGGCATCTTTATTTGGGGTCATTATTATCATGAATATATTTGTGTTCAGTGCCTTGTGCTCTCTGCCTTATTGTGTTGTATTTTGTTCCTGTAAATCAACACAGGAGAGAGAACTACATAATCAGGTACCTGGAGAAGAGAGATCATGGGGAGACAAAGAAACAGCTCACATATGAAAGAAAAGGAGGCATCACCTGAAAAGGAAGTAAGTGAAATGGAGGCAAGATATATGTCAGAGAAATAATTCAGAGAAATGGTCATAAGGTCGCTGAAAAGAATGGAAGAAAAATTCAACAATATGTTTAAGAACCAAGAGGAAATGAAGAAAAACCAAGAAGAAATGAAAAATGACATGGCTACTATAAAGAACTCCATAGAAAGCATTAACAGTAGACTAGAAGAAGCAGAGGACCACATCAGTGAGCTAGAAGACAAGGTAGGAAAAAATACCCAAGCAGAGCAGCTTCTAGAAAAAAATATTAAAAAACAGGAAGAGAGATTAAGGGAACTTTGAGACAACATGAAATGAAACAACATCCACATAATATGGGTGCCAGAAGGGGAGAAAACTGAGGAAGGAATAGAAAACCTGTTTGAAGAAATAATGACAGAAAACTTCCTTGATATAGGGAAGAAAAACTCACACAAACCCAAGAAGCTCACAGGGTCCCAAATGAAATGAACCCCAAAACACTGATGCCACAGCACATTATAATTAAATTGATAAATACCAATGACAAATAATAATCTTAAAAGTGGCCAGAGATAGAAAGTTACCTACAAAGGATCCCCCATCAGACTAGCAACTGATTTCTGCACAGAAACACATCAGGCCAGAAGGGAATAGAATGAAATAGACAAAGTCATGCAAATGAAGGTTCTATGTCCAAGAATACTGTACCCAGCAAGGCTATAAATCAAAATTGAAGGTGAAATCAGGAGCTTCACAGACAAAAAAGGACTAAGGCAGTTTATTACCCCAAACCAGCAATGCAAGAAATGCTAAATGGTCTGCTATAAAAAGAAGAAATAGGAAGCGAAGAAGAAACACAGGCATAAAGAATACAAATGGTGACAAATTAGTACCTATCAATAATAACTTTAAATGTAAATAGATTAAATGCCCCAATTAAAAGATATAGGGTAGCTGAGTGGATAAGAAAACATGACTCATACATCTGCTGTCTAAAGGAAACCCACCTCAGAAAAAAAGATGCACACAGACTGATGGTGAAGGATGCAAAAAAGGTTTTTCAGGTCAATGGAAATGAGAAAACAAATCTGGGGTAGCAATACTTATATCTGACAAAATAAATCTCAAAATGAAGGCCATAACAAGAGATAAGGAAGGCTACTTCATAATAGTAAAGGGAGAAATCCAACAAGAAGCTATAACTCTGGTAAACATGTATGCACCCAATAGAGGAACACTGAAATAAACTTCTGGAGGATATCAAGGGAGAGATTGAGAGAAATACAGTCATAGTAGGGGACTTTAATACTGCACTATCACAATTGGACAAATCCTCTAAACAAAAAATCAGCAAAGAAACTTCAATCCTAAAAGACACACTAGATAAGATGGAATTAATTGACATCTTCAGAACATTTCACCCCAGTGCCACAAAATATAGATTCTTATCAAGTGCATATGGGCCATTTTCAAAGATAGATCATATATTTGGTCACAGGCAAAGTCTCTTCAAATTCAAGAAGATAGAAATCATATCAAACGTCTTCTCAGATCACAATGGCATAAAACTAGAAATCAACTGCAATGAAAACAATTAAAAAATCAAACACCTGGAGACTAAATAGCATGGTATTAAACAATGACTGGGTTACCAGAGAGATCAAAGAAGAAATAAAAAGCATCATGGCAACAAACGACAATGAAAACACAACAATCCAAAATCTAAGGAACATAGCAAAAGCAGGCTTGAGAGGGAAGCTCATAGCTCTACAGGCCTATCTCAAAAAAATAAGAAACAATGGTAATGAATTTTCTAACCCTACAACTCAAAAAGTTAGAAAGAGAGCAAGAAGAAAAGTCCAGCGTAAGCAGAAGGAAGGAAATAATAAAGATCTGAGCAGAGATAAACGGCATAGAGACCAAAAGATTAACAAAACTAAGAGCTGGTTCTTTGAAGAATCAACAAGATTGATGAACCTCTAGCCAGGCTCACCAAGAAACGCAAGAGAGTGGACCCAAATAAACAAAACCAGAAATGAAAGAAGTGAAATAACAACTGATTACACAGCAATATGTATGATTATGAAAAAATACTATGAACATCTCTATTCACCAAAATGGACAACTTAGATGAAATGGACATATTCCTAGAAAAATACAAGCTGCCAAAACTCAACCAAGAAGAATAAAAAAATCTGAATAGGCTGATAATTACTGAAGAAATTGAAACAGTGATTAAAAATCTTCCAGCAAATAAAAGCCCTGGTCTGGATGGCTTTACAGGGGAGTTCTACCAAGCATTCAAAGAAGAACTAAAACCTATCCTCCTCCAACTATTCCAAAAATTCAAGAGAAAGGCACACTTCCAAGCTCTTTCTATGAAGCCTGCATTACCCTAATACCAAAACCAGATAAAGACACCACAAAAATGAGAACTACAGGCCAATAACCTTGATGAAAATGGATGATAAAATCCTCAACAAAATTCTAGCAAATCGGATTCAGCAATACATTGGAAAGATCATACATCATGACCAAGTGGGATTTATCACAGGGATACAAGAATGGTACAATATCTGCAAATCAATAAATGTGATACATGATATAAACAAACAAGGAGACAAAAATCACATAATCATATCAACTGATGCAGAAAAAGCATTTGACAAAATCCAAAACCCTTTCTTGATAAAAACTCTCAACAAAGTGGGAATAGAACGATCATACTTCAACATCATAAAAACCCTATATGAATAATCTACAGCCAATATCATACTCAATGGTCCAAAACTAAACCCATTTCCCCTAAGAACAGGAACAAGACAAGGATGCCCACTTTCACCACTCCTGTTCCACATAATACTAGAAGTATTAGCCATCGTGATTAGACAAGAAGAAGAAATAAAAGGCATGCAAATTGGAAAACAAGAAGTAAAACTGTCTTTTTTATAGATGACATCATACTATACATAGAAAACACTAAAGACTCCATCAAAAAACTACTAGACCTAATAAATGAATTTGGTAATGCAGCAGGATACAAAATTAACACTCAGAAATCTATTGTCTGTTTATACACCAATAATGAACTCACAGAAAGAAAAATGAAAAATAAATAAACCCATTTACCATTGTACCAAATAAATTAAGATACTTAGTAATAAACTTAACCAAGGAGGTAAATACCTGTACTCAGAAAACTATAGGACATTGAAAAAAGAGATAGAGGAAGACATAAACAAATAGAACATACCATGTTCATGGATTGATAAAACCAACATCATTAAAATGTCCATACTACCTAAAGACATCTATAGATTCAATGTGTACCTATTAAAATACCAACAGCATATTTCAAAGATCTAGAACAAATTCTCCAAAAATTCATCTGGAATAAAAAGACCCCAAATTGCTAGAGCTATCCTGAGAAAGAAGAACAAAGTTGGAGGGATCACAATACCAGACATCAAACTATATTACCAAGCCACAGTTCTCAAAACTGCCTGGTACTGGCACAAGAACAGAATATAGACCACTGGAACAGAATAGAGAACCCAGAAATTAACCCAAGCCATTATACTCAATTAATATTTGACAAAGGAGGCAAGAGCATATAATGGAGCCCAAACAGCCTCTTTAATAAATGGTGCTGAGAAGGTTGGTCAGATACATGCAAAAAAATGAAACTAGATCACCAACTTACACCATACACAAAAATAAACTTAAAATGGATAAAGGACTTGAATGTAAGTCAAGAAACCTTAAAAATCCTACATGACTTCATAGGCAGCAAAATAGCAGACATATGTAGGAGGAATATCTTTACAGATACAGATCCTAGGGCAAGAGAGACTAAGGAGAAAATAAACAAATGGGACTACATCAAAATAAAAAGCTTCTGCACAGCAAAAGAAACCATCAACGAAACAACAAGAAAGCCCACTCACAGCATATGAAACCATCAACAAAACAACAAGAAAGCCCACTGCATGGGAGAACATATTTGCCAATGTTATCTCCAATAAGGGTTTAATCTCCAACATTTACAAGGAACTCATACAACTTAATAAAAGGAAGATGAACAATCCAATGAAAAAATGGGCAGAGGACCTAAATAGACACTTTTGTAAAGAGAACATTCAGAAAGCCAATAGAAACATGAAAGCATGCTCAAACTCACTAATCATCCAAGAGATGCAAATCAAAACAACAATGAGGTACCACCTCATACCTGTTAGAATGACTATCAGCAACAAATCAACAAATGACAAGTGCTGGAGAGGATGCGGAGAAAAAGGGACTTTCCTTCACTGCTGGTGGGAATTCAGACTGGTGCAGCCACTGTGGAGGACAGTATGGCGTTTCCTCAAAATATTAAAAATGGAACTGCCATTTGACCCAGTAATCCCACTTCTAGGAATATATCCCAAGAAACCAGAAACACCAATCAGAAAGGATATATGCATCCCTATGTTCATAGCAGCACAATTTACCATAGCTAAGATTTGGAAACAGTCTAAGTGCCCATCAGCAGATGAATGGATTAAAAAACTGTGGTACACCTACACAATGGAATACTATGCTGCTGTAAAAAGAAGGAATTCTTACCATTTGCAGCAGCATGGATGGAACTGGAGAGCATTTTGCTAAATGAAATAAGCCAGGCAGTAAAAGAAAAATATCACATGATCTAATTTATCTCATTTATGGATAATAGAGAACATTATAAACTGATGAATAAAAAGATATATACAGAGGCAGAGAAGCATTGAACAGACTGTCAAATTACAACAGGAAGGCTAGGGAGTGTGGGGATGGGGGTGGGGTAAGAGATCAACTGAAGGACTTGTATGCATACATATAAGCATAACCAATGGATGCAAGACACTGCAAGTGGGGGTGGGGAGTGAGGTCATGTGCCGGGGGTTGGGGTGAGGGCCAGTGGAAGGTCAATGGGGAAAAATAAGAAGATATATGTACTACTATTTGTAATACTTTAAACAATAAAATATTTTTTAAAAGTTAAAAATAAGAAACCTCCTTTTGTTTCTATGGAGTAGAACCATAAAATAATGAGATTCTTTATATAACAAATTAGAGGCCTGATGCACAAAATTCATGCAAGGGGCTCAGCCATGGAGGCTTGCCTCAGCCCTCACAGTTTGTTTGGCTGTCTGGTCTAATAAGCATATTACTCTTTTATTATTAGAGACTAGCAGACATTTGACATTCAAATGAAAGACAGCACCTTCAAAGCAGCACTATGAGGAAACTATACTTGTTTTCAAGGACACAGGCATTGCTCAACCAGGTTTTGAATTCATCTGAGGGAATTAACTTCAGCTATAGTTATGAATCATGCATGAAAATGAGGCTCATTATTTTAGAGCCACAGATCATTTTCTAGTAAAACATATATTTGACCTTATCAGCCTCCTTACTCACCAAATCTGGCTCCAAATTACTTTTGCTTGTTCAAGGAATAAAATTCACCTTTGCTATAAAGAGATGAAAAATCTTAGGACTACAATGATATTCTAAAAGGACAAGGCACAGATTCCAAAGGTCAATCATAGACAAAAGTACCAACTGTTACTAACCTTGTTCAACAGCACTTTTGGAATAAGGCAGTACCTCCCAAAGAGGTCACTTTGACTGAGCCAAACTCAGGTTGGATGGGTAAGTTCTGGATATGATGTTTAAATAAAAGCCACTTTGCATTAGCTGGTCAATATTATGAAGCCTATAAAATTGAAGTACAAGATGTTTATAGCAGGTTGATTCCTGAACTAAACATCATGACCTTTTACATTGTTTAAAATGTAATTTCTGCCTATTTTGAGATTCTACACAGAAACAGCACTTTTAACAAAAGTAATCTTTCTGAAATCACACCTTTTGTAAGTTACCCTAAAAGCAGAAAGGTCGTGTAATTTTGATCTAGCCCTATATATAATGCCAATATTTTCCAGAGGTAAAAATACGTAACCAGGAAATAAACTTCTTCCACACAGGGTTAATAATGAAAATGCCGATATGACTTTAAGTATGGTGGTGCCCAGAACCAGCTCTATAATTAATCTAAATATAATGTAATTTCACTAAATGTTACTTCTGTAGAATTGTGCCAAATCATGTGGCTTCTTTATGCTTAGATAACGTGCAGTTTATTTCTAATCATGGAAGTAGGCTTGATTAGCTAAAGCAACATTAGTTCTGGAAGCAATATCTTAATCAAATCAGAATTTCTTCTGTAAAACAAATTTTTGGCTTTTGAAGAATTGGCAGCATCTAATCCCTTAGGGTAGAGATGTGAGACTGACGTCACATCCTACCATTGGATCTTTCTCTCAGCCCTGTGGCTTCGTTATTTACAAGTATACCTATGTAGTCTCTTACCTACACACATATACTTTCTATGATCATAAGCCACCAAAGTTATGTCTAAATAACACCCTGAAACTCCATGTTGAATATCAATTGTAGAAAACTTCATCTTGTGCAGTTTATTCATTTCTTCAGAATAGAAGGCAGTCCCTTTTGGAAGGAACTAATTTAAACAAAACCTAATGACAAGTATCCATAAATTAGGTAATTATTGGTATGTGCATAATTTGATGAATATATCAGGGCTGAAAATGCAGACTCTTAGGCAGAAAATATATGATGATTTATTTTTAGTATGGACTTAGTTGTTTTGTTTTGTTTTTTTGTTATTTCAGTTTTAAATATGGTGGGACACTTACAGTCATTAGTTGCTATAGTCTTTCTAACTGTTAATTGGTTGTTTCTCCATGCTTGTCTCCCTAGTGCCAGGGCTTAAACAGTAATGTCCAAAAAATAAATGCTAGTCTTGCTGAAGGACATGTCTTGACAAATCCAAATCTGGTGTTCAAATTAGGAAACAAAAAATGTTATAGATTAAAAAGGTGTTATCTAATCTAATAAAAGAGTAATATGCAAATTAACCATCACTCTGAGACACCTAAGCCACGTCCACCAGCCAATCAGAGTGACTGTATGCAAATTAACCCAGCCAAGATGGCAGCCGGCAGCCAGGGAACTAGAGCAAATAGGAGGCTTCCGTTGCACCAGTGACGAAGTTGAAACTGCCTGCCTAGGCCAGCTGGGCCTCTGCTCAAGGCAACAATGTTTCAATTATAGAAGCCACAGAGCTGAAGCAAACAGGAGGCTTTGTTGCCTGCCTAGGCCTTGGCTCAAGGCGACAAAGTTTCAGTTATAGAAGATAAACCCCAGAAACCTGATTCCAGCCAGCCTCGCTGGGACATTGGGTCAATGGGAGCTGTGGGCAGCCTGAAAATGGCCCTCAGCCCCTCACCCAGGCTGGCCACACCCCCATGGGGTGAGGGTCTCTACTGGGGGGCTTGGCCAGCTTGCAAACAGCCATCAACCCCTCACCAAGGCTGGTCAGGCACACCAGCAGGTGGACATCCCCTGAGGGGTCCCAGACTGCGAAAGGGCACAGGCCAGGCTGAAGGAACCCCCGAGTGCACAAATTTTTGTGCACTGGGCCCCTAGTATATTGATAAAGAGGTAGAAATCTCTTTTTTTCTTATAGGCATTTTCAGGGACCTTAATGACTTCAATATCTTTAAGGTTCATAACATGGCTTTACTATTGCCAGCTTCCTCTAAATTTCTGCAGAACACATTCAGGTAAGCAGACTTATTAACTGGCTTAGATATCTCTTTATCAGGACGGAATTTAACCTCACTCTAGCAAAAATACTAATGTGCAATTCTTCAATAAGGTCAGAGGAGGATTAATTCTTCCTTTTCATCATGCACAGCAAGTATTTAGTGGGTAGATGATGAGAAGACAAAGAACCAAAAAGACAAGTTCCAACAAAAACCAGAATCCTCTTGCTACCCTTTCACTACTCTTTCTAGCAATAATGGAATCATTCATCTCCACCAAAACTCTTGTCAATGGGTTCTGTTTTAATGTTGGTGTCGATGAAGTTCCCAAACTGTAAGATCATGAGCAATTACATGATGTTTAAGTGTCAAGGACTGGAGAATGGGAGAAATGAATCATGAGTGCCAGATGATCACGGAATATGAAATGAGAATGAGAGGTCATGGAGTCAAAACCCATTAATTTACAGGTCAAGCAATAGGACTAGAGGGGTTAAGTGACTTGACTAACACCACAAACTTAAAGAATGGCAGACATAGGGCTAGAATCCAGATATCTCAACTTCTAGACCAGGGCTCCTTTTGTTGGGCAGTAAGATGCCTGTTCTCTACAGGGTTCATGCACCCTGGAAGAGACCAACTGATTCTGCTGATACTAATAGGCACTGTCCACCCAGCCAGTTGACACACATCATATTATATTCAGACCTCTGCCAGGAGCTATATATATTAGTGAAGTCAATGAAAACCTAAGTCAGTGCAGCACTTCAAAAGAATTTGGTATAGGAATGGGATGAAAGATTCATATATGGCATGATCCCTAATTGCAAAGAGTCTGAAATTTGGATGGCAAAATGTTGCAGCTACAAATTAAATCAGTGTCTCCTATTATCTCTACAAGAGAATAGTCTAGTCTGCTTTAAAAAATACTTGAATAATCCCAAATATTGGCAAACAGTGGAGAAAATTCTCAAAATGTTTTCATCAGCTGTGAGACTGTAAAGGGGGCTATATTCTATCCTTCCAATGTTATCTCTCTGCACTAATCCCCAATCACCTTTACAACAGACACATGTGAATTTGAGTTAAATCTCTCACTATTCCCCCATGCCCATAGCCTTGCTCATGTCTGTAGTTTCTGTTGATAAAACAACTACTCTTAATTAAACTCCTTATACAGACATCAAGCTTTGGGAGGATATAGAACATGCTGCTGTATCCACAACAACTAGCCTAGCACCTGGCATATGGTAGGTGTTTTAAAGAATTTGATAAATGTAGGGCACTTAGGAATAAACTTAACCAAGGAGGTAAAAGACCTGTACTCAGAAAACTGCAGGATGTTGAAAGAGGTAGAGGAAAACATAAAGTGGAAAAATATACCATGTTCATGGATTGGTAGAATTAACATTATTAAACTGTCCATACTACCTAAAGCAATCCACAGATTCAATGCAATCCCTATCAAAATATCAAGAGTATATTCACAGATCTAGAACAAGCACTCCAAAAATTTATATAGAACCAAAAAATATCCCTGAAAAGTCACAGCAATCTTGAGAAAAAAGAACAAAGTTGGAGCAATCACAGTTCCAAATATCAATGTTATACTACAAAACTACTGTACTCTAAACAGCCTGGTGCTTGCACAAGAATAGGCATATAGATCAATGTACCAGAACAAAGAACTCAGAAATTGACCCAAGTCATTATGCTCAATTAATATTTGACAAAGGAGGCAATAACATACACTGGAGTCAAGACAGTCTCTTCAATAATTGATGTTGAGGAAATTGGACACATACATGCAACAAAATGAAACTAGACCACCAACTTACACCATACATAAGAATACACTCAAAGTGGATAGAGACTTAAATGGAAGTTGTAAAACCATAAAAAAAATCTAGAAGAAACCATAGATAGCAAAAACTCACATCTTTTGTAGCAATATCTTTGCGGATACATCTCCTAGGACAATGGAAACTAAGGAGAAAAGACACTAATGGGACTACATCAAAATAAAAATTTGCACTGCAAAATAAATCATCAACAAAATTAAAATGGAGCCCACTGCATAGGAGAACATATTTGTCAATGATACATCTGATAAGGGGTTAATTTCTAAAATATATAAGGAACTCATACAACTTAAAAAAAAGGAAAACAAACAATCCAATTAAAAAGTGGGCAAAGGACCTAAAGAGACTTTTCTCCAAAGTGGACATACAGAAGGCTGATAGACATATGAAAAAATGCTCAAAGTCACTAATCACCAGAGAGATGCAAAGCAAATGACAATGAGGTATTGCCTCACATCTGTCATAAGGCAATTATCAACAAATCAGTAAATGACAAGTGCTGGCAAGGATGTGGAGAAAAGGGCACCCTAGTACACTGCTGGTGGGAATTCAGACTGGTGCAGTCACAATGGAAAACAGTATGGAGTTTCCTTAAAAAATTAAAAATGGAATTTCTATTTTTAATACAGTGTATTTAAAATCCAGTGATCCCACTTCTTGGAATATATCCTAGGAAACCTGAAACACCAATCAGAAAGAATATATGTACCTGATGTTCATAGCAGCCCAATTTATAATAGCTAAGATCTAGAAACAGCCTAAGTGCCCATCAGTAGATGAGTGAATAAAAAAGCAGTGGTACATTTACACCATGGAATGCTATGCAGCAGTAAAAGAGAAGGATCTGTCACCCTTTGAGACAGCATGTGGGGTGGGGGAGGGTGGACCTGGAGAGTATTATGCTAAGGGAAATAAGCCAGTCAGAGAAAGGTAAGTATCACATGATCTTACTCATATGTAGAATCTAATGAACGAAATAAACTGATGAACAAAATAGAACCAGAGACACAGAAGCATGGAACAGACAGACAAATCTCAGAAGCAAGGCAAGGATGGGTGGGTAATCATTACCTGAAACTTATTTGCATATATACATAACCCATGGACACATACAATAGTGTAGTGAAGGCCTGGGAAGGGCAGGTGCAGGATGGAAGGTGTCAATGGGGTAAAAAGGGCCACTTGTAATACTGTCAACAATAAAGATACATTAAAAATAATTTGATTAATCAATTAATATATTAATGAATAAACCAATTATTGCAACAGATGTTTTTTTTTTTTTTAGTTTTGACAGCTCTTATAGATAGGCATCAATTATTTTATTTCTGTTTTATAGAAGATGGAAAAGAGGCCCAGAGGTTTTAAGCAACTAGACTAGGATGACACAACCTGTAAATGGTGAAGCTGGTCATCTGTCTATTAACTCACTCTATTCTTTCTTAGTCTCTGTTCTTTATGCTGGTCCCTTTTTGCTTCATTAAGTTCTACTATGCTATAAAGTTTAGGTCTAATCTTCCAGAAACTTTCTCTAATCCAAGGACTGTGTCATATTTCTCAGAAATGGTGCTTGGAAATATGTTCTTCCATTGGATTATAAGGTGCTCCAGGGCCATGACAGTGTCATTGAATTTCACTTGTTTGTGCTTTGTAGATTCTCTGCACTTGGCAAGGACTCAGTAATATTAACAGAGGGAAATTGGGGGCTGAGAATGGTGAGGAAATGAGCAAACAACAAAGAATGAGCTGAAAGGGCACAGCCTGAACCTCAGATATAATTTGAGTCTTCAGATCATGTTACACAAAAAATTGTCTGCCTTCTGTCCACAGGGATACAGAATTCATTGTCACTAGAAAATGGAAACTCAGGAAAAGCATTTTGTTTGAGAGGCCCCTACTAATTCAGCTCATGCATTTGTATACCCCTTTCAGAGATGGCCACAGTAAATGTTATGTGTATTTTACTACATTTTTAAAGTTAGCATCCAAACTAAGATCTTCTAAGTATAAACTATATATTAAGTTTAAAAGACTTGTTACCAATAATTGTATAATCTAATATAATAAAAGAGAAACATGCAAATTGACCATTACCACCAGCCAATCAGAGTGGCTGTATGCAAATTAACCCAGCCAAGATGGAGGCCAACAGCCATGGAGCTAGAGCAAACCAAAGGCTTCTGTTGCAACTGCCTGCCTAGTCTGGCTGAGCCTCTGCTCACAGCCATGCCCACCAGCCAATCAGAGTGACTGTATGCAAATTAACCCAGCCAAGATGGAGGCTGGCAGGGCGGCTCTGCACTAGGAGCCTCCACGGCCGGCCAGCATAGCTGTGCCAGGTGTGTCAGCTCAGTGGGAGGGGGGGGTCTGGCCTGGGGCCTCCTCGGGGCATCCAGGAGCAGCTGTCCTGGGTCTGCTGCCTAGCTCCGCCCCCAGGAGCCTCCGAGGAGTATCCAGGAGCGCCTGTCCCAGGTCCACTGCCTGGCTCCACCCCCTGGGGGCCTCCCCAGGGCATGCAGGAGCACGAGGCCTGTGCAGGATGTGCAGGAGCAGCCGTCCTGGGTCCACTGCCTGGCTCTGCCCTGGGGGCCTCCGCAGGGTGTCCAGGAACACCCATCCAGGGTCTGCTACCTTCATCCGCCCCCCAGGGGCCTCCACAGGGTGTGCGGGAGCGTCTGCTGCACAGTGCAGAGAATCCGAAGCCAGTTCACTGCCCAGCTCCACCCTGGGTGTGCTTGCTCAGCAGCAGGGCCCCACCGAGGGATCCTGCACCAGCGTCTGCCCCTGGCTTGCCACCCAACTCTGCACCAGGTGTGTCCCCTCAGCGGTGTGGGCCCACCAGGCATGTGCAATCGTGGGCCCTTCAGTGGGAAACGTCCAGGCCTGCACTCACCAGCCTTCCCACCCCCCAGTGCACGAACCTTGAAGGGGCTGTGGGCAGCCTGAAAATGGCTCTCAGCCCCTCACCCAGGCTGGCCAGGCATGCCAGCAGGTGGACATCCCCCCCGAGGTGTCCCAGACTGCAAGAGGGCACAGGCCGGGCTGAGGGACCCCCACCCCCCAAGTGCACAAATTTTTGTGCACTGGGCCCCTAGTTTATTATAATTTCTATATTTATTTTGTGTTGAAATAATAATTTAAATACACTGTATTAAAATTGAAATTAATTTCACTTGTTTTTTTTTTTACTTTTCCTAATGTAGCTGCCAGAATATAAATTACACTAGAGGCTGGGTGCACAAAATTCATGCATGGAGGGTGAGGGTCCCTCAGCCCGGCCTGCACCCTCTGTTAATCCAGAACTGCTGGCTCCTAACCACTTGCCTGCCTGACTGACTGATCGCCCCTAACCACTCTGTCTGCCTGTCTCATTACCCCAACCACTCACCTGCATGCCTCATTGCTGCTAACCATTTGCCTGCCTGCCTAATCACCCCTAACCTCTCTGCCTGCCTGCCTGATCACTCTTAACCACTTGCCTGCCTGCCTGATTGCCCCTAACTGCTCACTTGCCTGTCTGGTCACCCCTAACCATTTGCCTGCCTGCCTGATCGCCCCTAACTGCTTGCCTGCCTGCCTGATTGCCCCTAACCACTCTGCATGCCTGCCTGATCACCCCTAACCAACTCTACTTTGGCCCACACCACTGCAATTTCATCTGGAAGAATGTCCAGAGTGACATCTGGAAGGTCGTTCAACTGTTTGGTCTAATTATCATGTTACACTTTTCTTATTATAGATAGATGGCTTGCATTCAATTACCATTGGGGAGCCTGTCTATATCTTGTTTTGTGTAATATTTATTTGGGTCTATGCAATTGATGAAAGCCATTGAACTGAACACTTAAAATATGTGCATTTTATTGTTAATTATAGTTCAATTTAAAACCACACACACACACACACACACACACACACACACGAGTGAAAGCAAAGGCCCTTGAAAGTCTCCCCTTTTTTCATCATCAAATAATGTATTCTGATAAAAATGGAGAAACTACCCTGAGCATTTTAAAATCAGGTCTTTGATGCAATTCCCCAAACTATTGTGGGTGGGAAGAGGCTCTCATTTCCTATTACTCTGCTTTACCTCTAACAAAGCCACAGATACTCAGAATGGAGCTGGGCCCCAACTGACATTGTAGTTTTCACTACAGAGACAATAAGGATGTCTCTGATTTCCATACATGGAGATAAATAGGCTTTGAACAAAATATCTTAGAGAAAAATCAAAAGCCATCAGCCTTCAGTCCTCCCAGAGTTGAGGTTTTCATTAATGCAAAGATATCTGTGATGTTAAATCAAGACTCACTTTATAAATTAAATGCAGTCCCTCTACTCAAAAATAAAACAGCCAAGTGAACAGAGCAAAGAGCACAGGGGGCCATTCTGGAACACTGCTCAGACACATTGAGAACCAAATGCAATTAGAGACCCTCCCCCTTTGCTCTGCTTGCTTGCCAAAGGAAATATTGGCAAAGGTACCCATGTGTCTTACTCCATGGGAAGGAAGGATTGACCAAAAGCTTTCATAGGCAGATAGAGCTCCAAGTCTGCAGTGCAGCCTTCTCCATTTAGGGGCTTGCACTCACCCTTTCATCAGGCCTATAAATACTCTGCTCACAAGAGAGCCAAACAGCTAGTTCTGGCCTTCACAAATTGAAGCTGGCACACACTATAGAAGGACATAGATCTGGGGTCTTTATACCACAGTTCAACCCTAACCTTTCCCCATACTCTCTGTGAGTTAGAGGCCATGTGGCTGACTTAGGGTTCCCATGACCAACCTCAGATATGAAGATTCCTTAGAAGGACTCGCAGTACTCTTACTTATATGAGTATTTATAAAAATAACACAGGGTCAAAACTGGAAATTTCAAAAAAGTACAAAGAAGAAAAATTATCATCCAGTATATGGATATACCAAATATAATGTAATTCTTTTACTGTTAAAAACTTGAACTAGTTCCCATTTTAGTCTTGCTTTATGACTTAACCTGTACAAACAAATATGTGGATATCAATTCTCTTCCTGTGCATGAGAACTTAGACAATTTAAATAATCATCTTCTGCAAATCTACACCACAAAGGTCCTACTTTCTGACATAACTTCTTTCTACAAAATTCACACAAAATTTCCTAGATTAACATCCCATTTGTTCTCAATCTTTTAATGTTTCATCAATTCTGACATACTTAATTTGGCTTAATCTGAATTCTGTCAACTGTCATTCAAGAAAAATCCCAGTCTTGGAGATAAGGAATAATCCATTAGGGGCTTAACAACAGCAAATCAATAATTTGTACCTAAAAGACAATTTTGGAGCCACAGAATTACATGAAGGAGGGAAATCTTTCTCTAGTTCTTGGAGGAAACTATTTGGAAGTACCTAATAAACTATTAATAATATCAATTTCAATAATCAAGAGGGCGACTTAGTAGCCTTCCTTTATGATGCTATCTAATCACAATGATGAATTCTAGAAATAGCAACTGGGGTAATGAAGAGCAAAGAGTGGTCAAACCAGATTTTTAAAAAAATCATCACAAATCCATCAAAACCTCCATTGTCTTATAGTTTTCTTTATCCACTAATGAAGCCTATGACTGTCATCATCCAGGTTTAGATACAAAGTGCTCACTAAGCCTTTATAAATCTCACTTTAGCATATCCAGGCCTGGGATCCACACAGAGGAAGGATTATGATGCACACTGGGATCAGAGAACCACAGGTCTAAAAAGACAAACTTGTAAAGAAAGGTAAATGAGGCTGTGATTATTCAGCTAGAAGAGTGGGCTGAGAGAATAATCCATAACTTTCTTCAAATATAGAGGGAATGGTGAATAAATAGAGGGAACTCATGTTCTGCAAACTGAATAAAAAGAAACTGATTTTATCTGCAATATGCAAATCACCTTAACTATATTGAAAAATTTCCTAGTGCTTGTCTGTCCATTCCATCATCTATGTATCCACTCTACACATGTTGAGAAGTTGCTTACTTACCAAATTAAGTACATTTCCAATAAAGGCTCATTCATTTATTTGACAAGTATTTGTCAAGTCTATGCTATTTCCAGGTAAGGAAAGGAATTCAGATATAATTAACACAGCCCCACGCTCAAGTTTGTGAAAACTATGAGAAGGACAGCTTTGGATGCAAACTATACTTTCATTTGCTTAAAGAAGTTAATCTCTATATTATGAGGACAAATCAGATAACCTTTAAAATTTATTTTTGTTGGATAATTCTTACCTTTTTAATTAAGCAAAACAAAATAATATAAAAACCAAATATTTTACACTGGAGTTATTTTTATAACAGATTATATATGAAGTTTTTTTTAAATAATAAAAGGTCTGTATAGCCAGGTATATTAAGGCATGCATACATACAAATATTATTTTTTTACTTTTCACTTGATTCCATGAATTAATTGGTCAGAATCCCTTCCATTAAAGGTATTCCCACCTTATGACAATGTCTACACTGAACAACTAGAAAAGAAGTTTTGAAGTAAATGGGAAAGGGCTGCTTTATTTGGTTGCATTCTTAGTAATGTATGGTCACTGTAGTTGAAGACAGCTCCAAAATGCAAATAGCAAATAATGAGAACTTCGTGTGTGGCAAAACATTGGGAAGTAGTGGTTGGAAAATACACATTTTCACCAATAACCCTACCACAGAATGTCTGTTAATGAAATGTACTGGTCTTAGGTCACTATTCTATAGTCATGGGTGGTAAGAGCAGAAGGAGTTGACCTTGGACCTACCACCAAGCATATAAAAAATTATGACATGGGTACAGTACAAAACTTGGAGTATATATTTTAGGCAACTATAATTGACTTGCAGTGGGGGAATGATTAAGTCACATTAGCCACACAGTGCTACCGTGTCCTGCTTATTAGGTTCATGGCCTCTGACAAGCCATGGGTAAATGTCCAGTGATGAGAACTTTGCAGTGTGAGCAGTGGAAAGTGATAGGTATAGAATGAAAAGGAGATGTGTCACTTTTCTCCATACATACCTAGGCAGACAGGTAGGACAGAGGATACCTCCAGCTAAAATCTGCATCTCTAAGGAAGGGCTTTTCCTTATTTGCATTTGATTAAACCTATACACTCAGGAAGTCAACACTTCCCCCTTAAGAGCTTCTTATTTATGCAGGGGCCTTGGGACTCATCCAAAACCAAGAAAACTCAATTTCCTGTGCCATTGCTTACTTCCCCCACATCCTTATGGAAGAATGTTGGAAGCTTTGCTCTTGAAAAATCTGCATAGGCCTTATTGATTGATAAGAATAAAAGAGTTCCCTTCCTCAGAGAAAAGAACATATAGAATACATCTACTATAGTAATCAGCCTACAGTAGGACCTCTGATCCCTTTACACATTTTCAGATTTCTCCTGCCTACCTAGTAGGCAGGTCACTTATGGGGCAGAGGTACATGCCTTTTTACCCTCACAGAGGCCAGTCACACTATTTCTCACAGTGCCAGTGCCAGACCACCAGCACTGAAATAATTATGGCCATTTATTATGTGCTGATTCCTGGGCCACAACTGGGCGTTATTGAATTCAAACTTGTAATTAGGGCTCTGGGGTGATCCTTAGGGCCACTCAAGTTTCAGACTCACTAAATTAGGATGAATCCCAAGGTCACATACAGATATCTATCTATTCTAGATCATTTACCTTACTTGATCTATGTGGCATATAAGAACATTTTCAAACTACTATATTCAAATGAAAATATCTACTGAGAAGAAATTGTTCATTCCAAAGCCATAAGAATATTCCAATGCCTGTTCTTATAAGGACACTGGTTGTTAAAACCATTGCCTACATTTTTCTAACTGGCCCACTGACTGAACTCCCTGGCCCCAACCCTTCTAAGCCAGGACACCAAATAAACTTATTTCCTGCTCAGTTGCAGTGGCTCCCCAGTGTCTGCAAAACATACTTTCCACTCCCTGCCCAAATAGCAAAAGTTGCTGGCAGTGTGGTCACAATGCAGTGTTATGTCTTTACTTTCTGCTATCGCCTATTTGCAGCAGCCAAATGCCTCTTACTCTAATTTAGTCCATGGCTTCCTATTATATTCCTTGTCATGCAACCATCCAAATGAATCTGCAAAGATTTTCATGGACATTTCTTTTTGGCTTTTCACCTATATGTTCTTACTCATCTCCTCATGTACAACAATCTCAAGGACCCTGAGAAGGAAGCAGTCCTTCCTTTGAATTCCCATCAGACTCTTTGTAGCTCTCCCTTATTGCTCCCAACTCTGTCTACTTTTTTTGATGTTTGTGGCCATATATTATTATCTCTCTGGCAAAACTGTACATTCTTTAAAGGCAATGTCAATGACTTGGTCACATGTTTATTTCTCACAGCCCCTTACATTTACTAGTTACTCAATAAATTATGTCTGGAAACACACAAATAACTACTGAAACCCAACCAGCGCTAAAGTGTTAATATATTTTTCCACATGATTGCAGCAAACATAATGCAGTATCATATCAAAACTCTAAATATGCCTGGCCTGCAGAGAAGGAAACTTAAGCATCAAATCCACAGGATTTGTTGTATTATTGATGATATGACTAGAACAATGGTGATATACATGTCCAAGGAATTCTCTCCTTTAGATACAAAGAGGAAAATAATTTATGTTTAGAATACCATAGAGGCAGTCAAACAGACACTGCTGTAATTAGATAATCCTATAAAATAAAAGCCTAATATATAAATTGTCTGCTGGAGTGGTCACTTTACCAGTTCTACTGCTTGCTATGATGTGCACTGACCACCAGAGGGCAATGCAGAATATGGTGGGGATCAGCAACTTCCTAGCAGTGGAGACGCTGTCAGCAGACGGCAGTGGAGGTGCTGCTGGCCCCAGTGGGCCCTGATGAGAAAGGGACTGCAGTGGGATGATGGAGCAGGTGAGCAGGCAGTGTCAGGTCAAGCTGGGTGTGATCGGGACTCTGATCGCCCCACCAATTGCCCCAAAGATGGCAACCAGCAATGGCAGTGGGGTTGGGGCCACCACCCAGTTCCCAGGTGCTGAAGGAAGTGGTTGGGGGCCTGGCCCTGATCAATTGCCCCGCAGGTGGGATGGTGGAGCAGGTGAGGGGCAGCATCAGGCCAAGGCAGGGTGCCAGGTGGGGCTGCGGGGCTGCAAGGCTGGGGGTGCGAGCTGGGGCCCGATCTCTGAAGGCCATCCCGAGGGACCTCACCTATGCATGCATTCATGCACTGGGCCTCTAGTTATTAATAATAGGAAAAGAATAAGGGGAAGGCCAGATATTATAGACATGTCCTTTGGGTAGCTTCATCAGAAAGCTGCATCTCTGCACACCCCAGGGAACCACCAATCTATTCTCTGCTGGGGGAAAGGGACTGGGCAAATGAAAAATAGATACCTACCCAGTAAAGTTGGGATGACATAGGATGACATTGATTTACTTTCTGTAAATCAAACCTGAGGACAGAGATGGTTGACCAGAATGGATGTGGCTACTGAAAGCCCTCAAAAATTTGGGAATACATGATCTCTCTCTTGTTGCTCTTATTGCTCCCTGCTCTTGCTTCCTCTTGGTACATGGGGTTCTCTTGTTTTGCTACTGCCCATGCTTTCTCCATAGCCATGTGGCCCTATGAACCTCACATGCACTGGACTAATGGACTACAGCAGGGAAACACAAATTAAGCTAGCCTGATGCTGGACTGGGCTCAGCTCCAACATGGAAAAGAAACTCTGGACACTGGCTCTGATTTTAACTCTACTGAAACTCCAGCTACTAGTACGTTTCTATGAGAGGACTCAAGGAAATGGGACTTTGGAAACCCAGGGATGTAATTCCACAGAAATACAGTTTTCTACCATATCTCATCCTCCCATGTGAGTCTCTAGAAATTCTTTTTCCAGTGGTACTTAAAGAAGCCCATGTCAACTAGCAACTGGGGGAGATGAGGCACTCCCCTCCAGTAACAAACCATTAATGAAATATTAGCAAAACAACAATGTGGAAACACAGTATGATAAAAGAGTATACACTGAGTCTCAAAATCAGTTCTTGTATTATTTTATTCATCTATATTCCTCTGATACATAGGGAGTAATGCAGAACACATGTGGCAGCCCCATAAAAGCTGGAGATGCCATTGTTGAACATTGGCTTCTGCTAAAAAAAGCAAAGGAAAATTGCTAAGTTTATTGTCATCATTGTAGCTGTTGATATATCTCCTCTATATGAAGGAACAGGGCACAAGATTTGTTTATGTCTTTAGAATACCAGTTGAAAACGTTATCTACCTGGGCCATTTAAGAGGGCAGGTGTCAATTATGTACCCAAAACCACTGCTCTAAATAGAGTATGCTGGTTCTTCTAAGTGGTTCTGCTTCTCTTTAAATATAAATATAGTCAATTCAAAACAAAATCTGTAGGGGATAAAGGGTTTAACCAGAATTACAAGTGATATTCAAATCAAAGGTTGCTGCATCTGACACCATTTAGACTATTAATGGTACTTGATGATATTGATGTCACTTTTTATGTACAGCAATATAATTAGCAGTGCTATTACCACTAACTTGCCTGTGTCAGTAACTACATCTGTATAAACATAATTTACTAGATGGGAAAAGCAAATATTTTTAAAAAATAAATCTATCCCATGGCATCATGCCAATTACATTATAGTAACAACATTAATAATACCCACACATGAAAATATATTGGTGTTAATTAGCATAATAATCACACAGTATATCCCTGGCTCTGAAAATGATAAGTGCCATAATTTTTGTTTGCATTTTAGCTATAAAAATACAGTAAAGAGAGTAACTGTTGATAATTCTGGTTCAAACATGACATGGGTAAAGGCTATGCTAAATACTTAGCCCTGAGGACTAAGTAAGATGAATTCCAACTGATGGCATAGTCATTGTGTATCTAGGCTCTTTCTTGGGGTTAGGAATATTGCCCTATTTTCTCAGGGCTAAGTATTTAGCATAGCCTTCACCATGTTCAATGACAAATTCCAAAACAAATTAAAGCCCCATTGAGAACAGATTTTAAAGTGTAGAATCTTATTGGCAACTGTACATGGCTAGAATACATTTTCTAGCAGTATGCCAAACAAACACCCTCATCACTATTCATAAGCTATGAATCCCCAAGGAAATTTAACTAACCTATCTGAGGGATGGGTTGTTCAATTAAGGACATTTTCTGGTTAAATGCAGTGCTTGTTGAAAATCTCCAATTCCATCTTTTATTGCTAAAATTCTTTAGAAAATGTGCCATATCCCTTCAACTCTCCTGCCTTTATAAGTACAGTAAGAAGGTACTTATCATTGTGGATTCCTTAGAGCAGCGGTTTCAACCTTTTTCATCTCATGGCATGCATAAACTAATTACTAAAATTCTGAGGCATGCTAGCAAATATATTTTTGCCAATCTGACAAAAAATGGGTATACTTTTTATTCATTCACACTGGATAGTGATTGTTGAGTTGGCAATTGTCTTTTTTTTTTTTACTTGACAATCTAAGGGAAAAGAGGTAAGTGTCCCTGACTAAATAGTCAGGTACTGCATGTTTTAAAAATTCTTGTGGCAGACCAACTGAAAATTGCTGCCTTAGAGGTTCAAATTCATTTTTTAACTCTATTCAGTCCAGTAGATATAGACAGGTAGCAGAATGGAGAGAATTTGTCCTTATTCCATGACACAACTAAGGAATTTAATACAACTCAACCAAGCAAGTATTTATATATTTCTGGGGCTTAGAACTAAGATGAATACTGGGTGTCTGTGTTGGGAGTATGGAAAAACTGATAGCATTTTTTTTGTTGTTATCACAGATATTTGCACACACACAGATATCCATTGTGAAAATTCTCAGTTGGTCCAAGTAGAAGACATCATTTTTAAAAAGAGGATAAAAATATACTTGTTTGCTTAGGACATCATATCATTCATATCTTGGATGTTTTTAAGAAACAGTCATAAGCATAAGAAAGAAATCATGTGGGTAATTCAAATGGTGAATCCCAAAATTATTTTAACTTGGCAAGGGTTAGTTTATCTTAATATATATATATATATATATATATATATATATATATATATATACATTTTTTTTTCCGGAGAGGAAGGGAGAGAGAGAGAAAAAAAACATCAATGATGAGAGAGAATCATTGATCAGTTGCCTCCTGCATGCCCCACACTGGGTATCCAGCCCACAGGCAACCCAGGCATGTGCCCTGACTGGTAATCAAACTGACTTCCTGGTACATAGGTCAATGCTCAACTCCTGAGTCACACCGGCCACGCAGGGTTAGTTTAATACTTGTTAAGTATTTTGTTCAGGGAACATGGAATGAATTCTCACATGCTATGAAATAAAACACAATACCTGATGCAGAGGGTGACCCTGGGAGGATTCCTGTTTAGTGGCCATTCATTCCAAGTTCGAAAATAACAACCTCACTAAGTTAAACTGAGTTTATCTTTGAGATGCTTTCTGTCTTTCCAGATCCCTCCCATGGGAGATAATTAGATTTGTGGCTTAAAGTAATTCTGATTTTATGGAACATAGAAGGAAAAATTAATAAGCAATATGGATGGTGGCAGCAAAGGGTTTGATCACCTAATTTAAACACTGTTAATAAGAAGTAGAAAATAAGACATGCAGATAATTAAGCATTCAACAAAGCATCTAAACATAAAATACTTTTACAGCACAATATTTTTCACAATACCACCAAATAACAATTCTTGCATGTTTATCAGGAGAAGCTGACAGCCACTATAAACATATCACCTTAATAATTAGGGTCATTAAATAACAACAATGAAAGTATTCTTTTAGGGATGTCCGCTGAATAACTAGGCAATTCTATTTCCTCCAGATCACCTCTCTGCTCCCTCCTACAGTGTGCTGTCCTGGGAAAACTTTGGAATCACACAATCCTGGGTTCATACCTCAGCTTTGGCATTTCCCTGGGATCTTGGACAAGCTGTTTTGTGTCTTTCAGTTACATTTCAGGGTAGTTGGGAAGGTTGAACAAGCATATTTATAACATGCCAAGCACATTCAGTTACTGGCACAGGGTAGGGCCTCAACCAAGATCAGTTTGTTTCCTCTTCTTTTGCAAACGTGAAAGAAAAAGACAGAAGCTTTACCAATTCAATATAAGATTTCTACAGGGTGGGGCAAAAGTAGGTGTATAGTTGTAAGTACTCGACACACAGAATTTATATTTGTGTTATTATTTATTCATTATTGTATTATTTTCCATATGAACAACTGTAAATCTACTTTTTCTTCACTCTGTATTTCAGTTGATATCCATCTTTACCAACAGTGTGCACTCAAGAGTAGGGCTTCTCAGTCTTTATTGTTCATTTGCATCACTCACAGATCTTGTGACAGTGCCAGCAATTTAGGAGATTGGGCATTTCTAACAAGCTACACCTAGTGAGGTTGATGCTGCACTTTGAATGATGAGGGTCTATAATTTAGGAGGCCTAGATTCTAGACCTGGCTCTGCTTTCCAGTCTAAAAATTTATCAGGAAGGTGTCACGAAACCATTTGCTAACTCACACAAAAATGGCAAACATCCAGGGGTCTGGGTTGTGGCCTAGAAAAAATCAGAAAATGATGTGATTATAGCAACATCCCTGGTAATCCACACTGTGATCTGGAGAACCAAGCTCCATTTCCATATGTGCATTAGCTGAATGAACTCCTAGCCAGCTTCTCTTTCCTTTTTGTCCATTCTTTTAACAAATACAAACTGAATTTCTACTTAGGGCTAGGCTTTAGGCCACCTAGACAAACAAAAATATGACAAGAAATATTCTTTGTTTCAGTTCCCATCTCACTTCCTTCCATCCTGTGGCTGTCCTTTATCCTTCAGGTATGTGTGCGCATGGATGGATGCCAACTAAAATGGGACATGGAAGATCTACTCACTCTCCTTCAGTAGAACCAAAGAGCAATATTCTTGTATAGAATATTTTAATTTGTATTCTTTTCCCACTTGGATCTTGCCACGTGAAATAGCAATTATATATGCAACATACCTATACTAATGGGTTTAAAGAAGCATTCATTTGGAGGCATGCTTTGATTAGTGAGCGGAAGCACTGGCTTATGGGTGGCAAATTCCCTTAGTACATCAAATATTGAGCATGGAATTGATCTCACCATCTCATTGAAGAAGAAAAAGTTCTAACTACTGCTTGGGAAATGATAATCCCCTAAGGGCTGTAGAACCCAGGCCTGTGAGTTTAGAACACCATACTTTGCCAAGAAGAAGCTTGACTGAGCAAAATGTTTTGAGTCAACCAAAACAACCCACCGGGTATGTTTCCTGGTGCTATATATATGACTCACATGAGCAGCATTTACCTTTCCTCAACATAAATCCAGAAGTAGCAGACTATGTCCACTAGAACCAGAACTAGGACAGTGGCATTGTTTTAAAAATATGCAAAGCTCTGGTTAGCTATGACTAAAGAGGGATTTAAAGATTGTTGGCAAACAGTACAGAATACAATATAAGCCACTCATTTTTAAAATATTGGTGCAAACTAGAGGTTAGTTTCACTTTTACATCAAAGAATATACATGAGGAAAGCACAAGTCATAATACAAAGGTTCATGGAGAATTTTAAGGGTGAACCCATTTACACCCAGCTGTTCTTCACTCCTTGGGTTATTTAGTCTCACTAAGCTTCAGTTCACTCATGTTAAAAGAGGAGTACATAGTGCATGTCCTATGTACCTACTGAGCATGAAAGAGCTGTGAATTCTGAAGTACTATACAAATGGAAGCTCTTTCTGTTATGCACTGAACAGAACACCATCTGCTATAATGTACTTTGTCTAAAACTAACCTGATGTGGCCCAGCAATGAACACAGACAGCAGCATAATGGTAATAATATGATATGCTAGATTGATTAAAATTTCAACTATGCTATCCACCCCCATCTCCTTGGAAAGTTAATGAATTAATGAATCTTTAAAGGACAGCCAGGGAGGCCTTAAAAAGAAGATGCCTTTTTGAGTAAGGAGAAAAACTGCTAGATTACAACTTAATGGCTTCAGAATAATGGTAATTTCCCTATTTTCTTCACTTGCCTTAGCTCAGCTAATGGCTTCATTAACGGCCACACTCCCCAGAGAATAATAGAGGCCCTTGTCACATCCATCATAGTCACATCACAATAAAACCAGTTAAATACAACTCAGTTCCCTGCCTCATGCCAGTCAGCACAAGGAATCAGAATTAGGTGAACAAGCCATACAAAAAGCTTGTATGTTAAATTCATTTTAACAGTAAGTACTCAATAGGCTACTGGTAATGAAACATTAACTGTATTGTATATGTCATGTTGAATAGATAAATGGCAACAATCAAAAACTGTGAGCTATAAGGATGAGCCACTCTTTATTACAAGATGAACCACAATATCTTTTTTACTTCCTTCATTGTAGTTTGATCAAAGCATATTTTCTCACATTTAGCACAATCATGTCAAATCTGCAATGTCATATCATAATCTAAAATGTCATTTCATAAAATCAGGTTGTTTGAATTACTGTTATTTCTTTCCAAAAGCATCTGGTGTAGCTGAAAGATCTTATATTTTTAGACCTTCCCCCTCTTTCCACATCCTCCCTCCCAGTCTTAGCTATCGAGAGGGGAACTAGTAATGAGAAAGCAGTTTTGCTTTCATCCAGAATGTCAACAATTTTTACTAACCAAGGTACCAAGCATAGCTGCTTCACAGTTTTACACTGCATGTAACAGGTTCTGGAAGTTCCAGAAGCATTTCATTGCATGCCTTTTGCACAGTTTAGGATGAAGCAGATTCTCCTCATGCACAAGCTACTTCTGGAAGTTGGGATGTTTTAGAAGCTACATTCATTCATTTTGGGCCACAAGGGCACCATTAAGTTTCCTGAAGTAATAACCAACAGAATGAGACCCTAGTGGCCTGAGACCAAGTGGGGCAGTAGCTACAAAAAAAATGCTTCATTTACTCCCAGAAACTGGTGTCTGTGTGAGGGAGCTAGGTTGATGTAAATTAGACTGAAGGGTGATCTCTGGTGTGGAAAGTAGAAAGCATCTATAATTGTGTCAACTTTTTTGTTCTATTTTGACCCTATTTTACAATGAAACTAGAGGTGCAGTGCACAAAATTTGTGCACTTGGGAGTGGAAGGGTCCTTCTGCCCAGCCTCTGCCCCCTCACGGTCTGGGACCCCTCCCTTGAGGAATGTCCACCTGCTGGCTTAAGCCCGCTCCCCAGGTGATCTGGCCTAAGATGGCACTCAGACATCCCTCTGGCAGTCTGGGAGACCTCAGGGGATGTCCACTTGCCAGCAGAGAGCAGGCCTAAGCTGCAGTCAGACATCCTTAGCACTGTTGAGGAGGCAGGAGAGGCTCCCACAACCACCGCTGTACTGGCAGCCTCCTGGCTCATGGCTGAGCAGAGCTCCCCCTGTGGGAGTGCCCTGACCACAAGGGGCAGCTCCTGCATTGAGCATCTGCCCCCTTGTGGTCAGTGTCTGTCATAGTGACCAATCATTCCCAGTCATTCTGCTGTTAGGGTCAATCTGCATATTATTCTTTTATTATATAGGATAATATAGGATATAGGCCTGGTGCATGGGTGGGGGCCGACTGGTTTGCCCTGAAGGGTGTCCCAGATCAGGGTGGGGTTCCTGTTGGGGTGCCTGGCGAGCCTGGGTGAGGGGCTGATGGCTGTTTGCAGGCTGGCCACAGTCCCTTCAGAGTTCAGGTCCCTACTGGGGTGCCTGGCCAGCCTGGGTGAGGGACTGAAGGCTGTTTGTAGGCTGGCTGGAATCAGGTTTCTGGAATTTATCGTCTATAATTGAAACTTTGTTGCCTTGAGTGGAGGCCTAGGCAGGCAATGAAGCCTCCTGTTTGCTTCAGCTCCGTGGCTTCTACACTTGAAACTTTGTTGCCTTGAGCAGAGGCCATAGCCGGCCTAGGCAGGTAGTTTCCTCCATCTGGTGCAATGGAAGCCTCCTGTTTGCTCTAGCTCTGTGGCTGCCAGCTGCCATCTTGGCTGGGTTAATTTGCATACAGCCACTCTGATTGGCTGGTGAGTGTGGCTTGGCTGATGGGCATGGCTTAGGTGTAATGGAGTGAGGGTCAATTTGCATATTACTCTTTTATTAGATTAGATTACATTGAATGTTTATAAATTCAGAGAAAATTATTTTTAAACAAAACACACAAGAAAACAGAAAGCCCAGTCAGTGTGGCTCAACAGTTGAGCATCAACCCATGAACCAAGAAGTCACTGTTCTATCTCAGGTCATGGAACATTCCTGGATTGTGGACTCAATAGGGGGCGGGCGTATAGGAGGCAGCCAATTGATGTTTCTCTCTCATTAATGTTTCTATCTCTCTATCCCTCCCCCTTCCTCTCTAATATCAATAAAACATTCTTAAAAATAACCAGAAACAGAAAGCCAGACTTTAACTGGTCAGTGACAATCTTTGTTCCTTCAAATACCAGTACTGTAATCTTTTCTTCCATCTGGCATTCAGTTCATTGTGGATCAGGATTTGTCCCTTTAATTTTAAGAATGCAAAGGGTGTTGTGCATTTGCAGTTCTTCCCTAATCCCTCCTTCTGGCAATGTAAATATGAATCAGCTGGGCCTGGTAAGGTTTTAGGTATTTCATTTTAGTCTTCATCTTGAAATACTGTTTATATTTAAATTTCTCTTTATTAGCAAATGTAATGTATAAACCCCTGGCCATACTCTTGAGTAACCCCAGATTAATAAAAACACATATTTTTAGCAGATGCCTTACACTTATTTCTAATTAAAACAAGCTGCCATTTAGGGCTATGAGAAAAGAAACAGCTTATACCTAGCAATGCATATTATGTCCTTCTAAACCAGGAGAACAGCCATAATCTAACATTGAAACTTTCAAGTGGCATTTGCTCTTAATTAATGGGAAGCAAATGGCACTCTGAAATTGTAAGGACAAAAGGGAAAGCTAACGTAAATATACACACTATTTGTCCAAACTATAAGCTGGGTAGAGTAGAGTATATTTCAATCTTAAAGAATCTCAGCTGGGAATGGGGGGATTGCGGTGAATTTCTGTGGATCTATTTTGCTTCCATGCATTGTTGAGTCTCATCAAAATAATAAAAATAACACATGGATATCATTATTGAACACCCAATCAATGTCAGGCATTATGATTTCCCTCTGTAATGGGTATAAGTCTCCCCATTTCACAGATGAGTAAACTGAGAAGCAGTAGGGAATCAGGGAAATAGTATGGCTTTGGAATTTGACAGAGTTAGATTCTGATCATAACTCAGTCTCTCAACTACGTAATGCTGAGCATGTCATCAAACTTTGTTAGTGGTCATTTGTAAATAGGGAGGCTAATTCTGATCTTTAGGGCAGTACAGACTGCCCTAAAAAAAGGAGCAGGGGGAGGAGAACAAAGATGGTGGCATAGACACCTATATTTGCTGCCTCCCACAATCATATCAAAATTACAAATAAAATATATGACAACTATCATCCAGAACCACAGGAAACCTGGCTGAGTGGAAGAACTACAACTAGAAAAATAAAGAAGAAAGAGCATTGAGACTAGTAGGAAGTGCAGAGGCATGGAGGTGCAGCGGTGCAGAGGTGCAGAAGGGGCTAGTACCTGGGTGTGCCACTTTTTATTTTTAATTGGGAGGGATATACAAGCTCCCACGTGCTCTAAGCTCAAGGGCTGGGCGAGACTTTGGGGAATCCAGACACATACAGGGAGAAACTGGATTGTCTGGCATCGGCGAAGGAATGTGGGGGCAGCTTTCTTCCAGACGGAGGTGTGCACAGCAGCAGTCAGACCTCTGTGGTGCAGGACTGACTGACAGCCATTGCTGTTTGCTCTGACCTGGAGACTCCCCGAGACCCCACCCCACCCAATTTATAACCCTACCCAAGCTGTGCTCAGCAGCTTTTGCATATGAATGGCCTGTCCTTTCTCAGCCTAAAACCTGTAAAACTGCAGGTGGGTCAGAGAGTCACAAAGCTATCTAAAGAAGGCAAAGGCCAGCACTGCAGCATCTTGCCTTGCTTCACAGCTGGGCCTCATTTGGGCACTCCCAAACCCCATACAGAGAAGAAGAATCTGCAAATGTCTCCCTAGTTCTTGCTGGGTGGCCCCAGGCAGTGGCTGACTTTGCACCTACTTGGAGAGCCAAGAGTCAGTGTACCCAGTGGTCAGTGTGAGACCTTTCAGGTTACAACTCTTCACATCCATGAGTGACACACTCAAGGGGCAGACTCAGTGAGCACCAAAGCCCCACTGAAGCAAGTCCTGCCCCATAAGGGTGTCTCCTGGACAGCAGCTCTTCCACTATAGACACAGCTGGTCCTGACAGCCAATTGTCCTGGAGGTAAACAAACACAGGAAAGCAGCCAAAATGTAGAGCAAAGAAACATGTCACAAATGGAAGAAAGCAAACTACTGGATATAGAGTTCAAAACCACAGTTATGAGGTTACTCAAGAATCTTCTAAAAAGCCCTGAGAAACTTAGTGAGACCTTCGAGGAATTTAGTGAGACCTTCAAGGACCTTAGTGAGAATGCAAAAAAAAAAAAAAAAAATGGAAAAGAACCAGTCAGAAATTAAGCATACACTGGTTGAAATAAAGAATAATACACAGAGATTCAACAGTAGAGTATCCCAAGAATCAAGCCAAAGCTTTGAAATATAAGGAAGCAGAAAAACACTCAACTGGAAGAGCAAAAAGAAAAAAAGAATACAAAAACATGAAGATAGTGTAAGGAACCTCTGGGAAAACTTGAAGTACATCAACATCCAAATTATGGGGGTGGCAGAAGAAGAGAGAGCAAGATATTGAAAACCTATTTGAAGAAATAATTACAGAAAACTTCCCCTACCTGGTGAAAAGAAGTAGACTTATAAGCCCAGGAAGTAGAGTACTCCAAACAAGAGGAGTCCAAAGAGGACCACACCAAGACACATCACAATTAAAATGTTAAGGGCAAAAGACAAAGAGAGAATCTTAAAAGTAGCAAGAGAAAAACAGTTATCTACAAGGGAATGCCCATAGGACTGTCAGCTGATTTCTCAACAGAAACTATGCCAGCAAGAAGGAAGTGGCAAGAAATATTCAAAGTGATGAATAGCAAGAACCTACAACCAAGATTACTCTACCCAGCAAACCTCTCATTTAGAACTGAAGGTCAAAGAGCTTCACAGACAAGAAAAAGCTTCAGGAGTTCATCACCACCAAACCAGTATTACATGAAATGCTGAAGGGTATTATTTAAGAAGAGGAAGAAGAAGAAAACGGTAAAGATAAAAAAATTATGAACAACAAAGTGACAACAAATACATATCTATCAACAAGTGAATCTAAAAATCAAATGAATAAAAATATTTGAACAGAATAAACTGGTGAATGTAATAGAATCAGGGGCATGGAAATGGAGTGGACTGACAATTCTCGGGGGGAAGGGGGTGTGGGGGGTGCAGGAAGAGATGGGACAAAGATCTTATATGCATGTATACAGTACCTATGGACATGGACAGTGGCATAGTGAGGGCCCAGGGTGGGGTGGGAACCGGGTGGAGGGGAGCTGTGGCGGGAAAAAAGAGGGACATCTGTAATAATCTGAATAAGAAAGATTTTAAAAAGTAGTAAAAACTCTCTAAGAAGATACATTGATCCTAAAATTGTAGATACCTAATAGCACATCCCCCAAATAAACAAAGTTAATTGAATTACACTAATTTAATTAGAAGCCAAAATTTTAGAGAGGAAAAAAAATGGAAGCAGATATAAAAGTACTAAGTACATAATAAGGCTTAATAAATTAAACTGTTTTGTATGTCCATAACTTTCTTAAGACAAACTAAATGTAAAGGGTTTTTAATCTTTATTGTTCATATTATTACAGTTGCTCCTCTTTTTCCCTCCATAGCTTCCCTCCTCCCAGTTCCCACCCCACATTCTGCCCTTACCCCCTCCCATTGTCCTCATCCATAGGTGTACAATTATTGTCCAGTCTCTTCTCACACACCTAACACCCTTTTACCCCCCAAAATTGTCAGTCCACTCCCTTTCTATGCCTCTGATTCTATTCTATTCACTAGTTTATTCTGTTTATCAGATTTTTTTATTCACTTGATTTTTAGGTTCACTTGTTGATAGATATGTATTTGTTGTTCATAATTTTTATCTACTTTTTCTTCTTCCTCTTCTCAAAGGATACCCTTCAGCATTTCATATAATACTGGTTGGGTGGTGATGAACTCCTTTAGCTTTTTCTAGAGCTGCAGAAAAATTGCAACCATAATCTATCACATATTTATTAGAGAATTTAAAAAATTATAATTAGAGGAGTTTGTCTGTTTATCTGCGTGGAGCCATAAAGATTCTGCTTAGCAGAGAACATGTCAATGAAGGACATGTTCTTCACTGAAAGCATATAGTTTAAATATTAAATGAATGTCTTCATGAGTGGGTACTGAATGGTTATTAAAGGAAACAGTATAAAAGAGAAGTCACAGTGTTTCAAAGTCAGCCACACCTGGGCTCTGAAGATTGCCATTTACTTAGCTGTATGACTTAAATGATCTCTCCTAAGCTCAGTTGTTTCATCTGTAAAATGGGATTGTCTTAATTTAATAATTCTAGTCAGGACTAAATAAATTAAGGCAATTGCAGAGAACCAGAAGTGCACAGATCATTTAGCACAAGATCTTGTGCATAGTCAGAATTCATAAATGGTAGCTACTGGGGAAGTAAAGGTTTATTTTCTTTTTAAATTCTGTTCTTGACAGTTTAAATTGTTCTAACAAGTACATTAGTAAGCTTTGCTTAGTCAGGTAAATTCCATTAGTGCTTCTTTAGATCTACAGAGTTGAAATCTTCATTTCAACATATTAAATTTTGAGAAACACAGAACTACTAGTAAAGTGTCTTTCAATCTTGCTATTCCAAGTGTGCTCCCAGACCACCAGTATGGACTTCACTGACAAGTTTATTAGAAAGGCAGCTTTTGGGACCCTGGCCCAGACGCACTGAATCAGACTGTGGAACTTGGCCTGACAATCTGCATCTTCCTAGCTGTCTAGAGACTGTATTGGTTGCTGTACCTTACAAGCAGTAAGCATTTGATACATGTCCCCATAACATCTCTGCTTGATTTAATTCATTAATAAATAGTCACTACATTAGAAAGGGTAGTTTTTCTTGGAATATATCTCAAAGTCATAGACTTTGATAGTAGTTGGTCTAATGATATAATAATACTGGAGTCCACCTTTGGGAGTGGATAAAGATGACCTATGTTTGAGTTTATTTATTAACTTGCTTCATTATGAACCATCTATACCTCACACATCCTATGGGGCACCGCAAGGACACAGCTATCAGAGCTTGCCTCACTGAAAATGCCTTATTTCCTACCATTAGATGGGAGAATTGTTTAATCTTGAAGCTACTGATGGGACTCTTTCTACTTCTCACTAAGCCACTGCCTTTTTTCTCTCTGTTCTCAGCACTTCATTTCAGGAGGACAGCACAAAGAGGTACCCTCATTTATTGCCACATCTCCAAATAAGTAGCAGGAAGAAGAAGCAACACATACAGCCAGGGTGTGGACAGTAAATGGACCTCAGTAAAAGCTCCTGGAAATAAAATAACACTATGTGTTATTTTCCCTAGAGTGTAATGGCAGGATCCAAGGGGCTCAAATTATATAAGCACTCACTATAAAGAGAGAACACCTTGGACAAATCAAAATTTAGAAATATGTTTTTCCTTCTTTCCTTCTCATACCGACAAATACTATTACAGACCAGGCTGTTATCAGCTTATATCTAGACCATGTAATAATCTCAGACAGCTTTATTTTGTAACATTTTGGCCAGCACATGGAGATGCTAAGTAAGTGTTTCTGCCTATTGATATGTACCTTTCACCTAAGCAATGTCTATCCTGAAACTTCACCCAAGTTCACCAAACCTCTTCTTTTATACCAGTTGCCTTTTTTACTAAACTTGCTTGCAGGATATTCAGAAGTATTCTCCATTCCATGCATTACTATTATCAATTCAAAACATTGGAAATGGGTCCAAAACACTAACCGATTTACTCATGCACTAAAAATCCTAACAGATCAAGATGTATGCTTATATTTCGACAATATGAGGAACTTCCTCCTAATATTTAAATAATTCACTGTTTTTGTACTTTACATTAAATTTGCTTATATATTTTACCAAAATATTTTAAAAACTGACATCACATACTAATGGTGCTTGAGTTTGCATAGTATTCCAGGTGCATTATAGCATTTAAGTGTCATAAAAGCTCAGAGGATTGGAAGGGCACTGCCTATTTGCATTTCACAGCTGGCCAAACTGAGGTACAGAAAACTATTATCTCTACCATCTTTATTCTATGCCCCATCAAAGGTCACACTGCTTTTAAGGGGCAGAACCTAGGCCTAAATGCAGTCTTCTTACTCTAGGTTCAGGAATAATGGTCAACTGATCAATTGATAATGGGGTGCTATATTAAGAGATATTTTAGCACAAACTTTAGCAATGCAGCCAGACTTATTTCTCATGGTTAAGATGGAATAAATGTGTTAAAATACTTACATTAATAGTACAGGCCTGGTGCATGAAAATTCATGCACTGGAGGGGGGCCTTCCCCCTCTCACAGTCCAGGAGCCCTCAGGGGCTGGTGGCGACCAGGAAATCAGAGGAAGGTGATATCCCAATCACACATCTGCTGCTGTCACTGCCAGCAGTGCAAGACTCAGCTGGCCCTGGTTACCTGAGCCTCAGGTGGTCCTGGGAAGCTGGGAAGCTACCATCTGAGGCTTACCTGCACCTCAGGCCGGCCCTGGGTGGCTGGGAAGCTGCTATCCAGTGCTTGTTTGTGCCTTGGGCCAGCCCTGGGTGCCTGGGGGACTGAGGGGACTAGGGGACTCCGGAGGCAGATGCATGGCAAGGCCAGGCCCACCTGGGTGTGGACCCGGCCTTGCCACATGTCTGCCACTCCAGCAGGGTTGAGGGGACTGGGTGCCACCATCTTGTTGCTATGTATGCTGCCATCTTTGAGGGTGTGGCAATCAATTAGCATATTCTCTCCTTATTGGCTATGGGCACCACCAACTTTGTGATGGTGTGAGGGTCAATTAGCATATTGCCTCTTTATTAGATAGGATACCTTCCTTTTTGACTATCTAACCTTCCCATCCCCAAAATAAAATTTGATATGTTGTCTCTGTATCTCTGAAACACCAGTTCAACTCTTGGCTAGTCTGCAGCCTTTCAGAGGGGGCCAGCCTCCCTCAGCTACTCTAGCAGAGAGTCTCCAAATGTATCTGAAGCAGGGGGTCTCCCAGGGGTGAGGACGATGGAGCCCCTAAGCGCTAGGACACTTGCATGCACGACTCCGGAGACCAGGTTCTGTGACGCAGGTCTAATTCTATTGAGGAAGTACAGCAGTATATATAGCGGAGGTGGCCAATCATGGAATGCCAGGTCTCCTTAGGGAGCCCATGAGCATAAAGGTCGGGGTACTGTGTACGTGGCTCTAGGAGGGGCTCAGGCGGGCGTTGCCATCTTCCTGGTTTGCCAGAAAGATCTGAACTGCTGGAGTGTGCTCACAGCATTGCATCAGCCACCGCACCGAGATAAACCTCCTATGCTCTACCTACAGTATTCAGGAGATGTTTCCAAGTAAGTTAGCAAGACAGACACATATGCCATTTTACTATTTAAATGGTACCAAAACACAAAATTCATGATGTATAAGTTGTCTCTGAATAGGTGTCTTAGCATTCATGTGCACTAGCTGCCCAAAGTCACCTATTATGAGCAAAGTCTCAAGTCTAATTAAATTTTTATTTAACTAAAATTGAAATATTCTAATACTTCAACAATAAGTTATTTACACTAGACTAACAGCCCTCAAATGCTTTGGAAATAGTTTCAATTGAAAGCTATAGATACAGATTTCACTGCCCACTGATATGGGTAAACAACATTTTTTTTTCTATTGGCTTACTCTGTTTTAAACAAAGTGCATATATCATAAAGAGTATCTAGGATTCACATACAGAGACCATAATTCCCAAAGATTATGGCTACTAAGTCAATAATTAGGGTACTTCAATATCTACCTATTTTGTTTTGAAACAATTTTTATAGGAATTGTGGTAGCAAAGTAAAATTAAATGCCTAAGCCTGATATTAGCTAATGTTTTCTATGAGGATATCTATTTTTATTTTTACAAACTTTCAATAATTATTTTAGCTTTGGTAAAATGACTACTAAATACTCATATTAGTTTCTTTGTGGAAAAAAATACTGATAGAATTTAGGTATACCAAGTTCTGTCTCTGGTAGCTTCATGGTAGGTTGAAGCCTCTACACACACACACCTTATTTGATTTGCAGCCATTAATGGCAACAGTATTGTGCTAGACACTGGGGGGAGGGACAAGGAATTCCATCCAACTCCCTGATGTGTACCCAAGCTTCCCAACAATGTAGGTTAACCAGGCACAGGACTGTATACCTTGGAAGGCAGATGGTGGTATCTGGAGAATATGACTAAAGGGATATGATTTAGATCCTTCATGGATGGTACAATTTTTAAAGGAAAAAAAATATGGGAGTAGTAATGAAGGAGGCAATGAGGCAAAAGGAAGATATTACATCAGGGGCCAAACAATTATTCACAACCCTGGTTGCACATCAGCATCACATAGGGGAGCTATTATAACAAGGCAATACTGGGTTACCACACCAGGAAAGCAAACCCCACCTACACATGTGAAGTTGTGTGCAGACAGGGTGAAGAATGGAAAAGAGAGTTATGGGGCCACAGGGCAGGGCAGTGAAGTGAATGGGGTGGGAAGTTATGCCAGCAGTCATGGGGAAAGTGGGCAGGCCCTCTAATCTTTTATATACCACACAATTGAGATGCAAGAATAAATAAATTTTAACAGAAAAAAATAAAGGGAAAAAATAAAAATACTTCTAGCCACAATGTCACAGTCAGGTGACTGAGCAGCTCTTCAAGTTAAAACCTGAGAGGTGAGGAGGTTTTGCCTTCCTGGAGGTGATTTTATCCCTGGAGGAAGGTGAGAAAGTCAGGTAGGAGGAGCACGAATATGAGCAGGACAGCCATTTTTGACAAATGAAATTACAGGATGCTCTGTGTGTTTTTTTAAATTTATTTTTAAGAGAGAAAGAGGGAAGGAGAGAAAGAGATGAGATAGATAGAGATAGAGATAGAGATAGAGATAGAGATAGAGATAGAGATACAGATACAGATACAGATACAGATACAGATACAGATACAGATACAGATACAGATAGAGGTAGATGATAGATTAGGTAGATAGAAGATAGATAGAAGATAGATAGATAGATAGATAGATAGATAGATAGATAGATAAATAGATAGATAGATATAACAATCAATTTTTTATTTCATGTATTTATGCATTCATTGGTTGATTCTTGTATGTGCCCTGACCAGAGATTGAGCTCACAACATTGACATATCTGGATAATGCTCTAACCAACTGAGCTACCTAGCCAGAGCCAGGATACTCTATTAAATTTGAATTTCAGGTGAATAATAAATTATTATTTAGTATAAGCATGTCTTATACAATATTTGGGATGTACTTATACTCTCAAATTTCAATATGAGGGCTTTTAAATGCCAGTCTCAGGAATTTGGATTCAATTTTCAATAATAAAATAATAACATCTTTATAAGAATAACCACAATGATGGTGGTAGCAGCAATCATTATTCAGTGACAATTGTGGACACATCCTTATGTACATTACCTTATAATTAATTCTAACCATCGCTGATGAAAAGATTTGTGTAAGTGATCTTGAAAGAATATTGTGTGTTAAAGTAGAAGCACAAAAACTAGTTTGAGAAGAACCCTGTAAATCAGGAACTATAAGTATATATCTCTATTCTTCAAATGAGAAAACTGAGGCACCAAGAATTTAAGTAACTTTTCCAAGATCACCTGGCTAGTAATTAGAAGAGTTGGCATCTGAATCTATGTCTCTTTGACCACAAAGCCACACTTTTTATTACTTCCCTACATGACATCTCAGGATGTCATTTGTGATTTGTGGGGTCATCCTGTTCTACTGAATAAGCAGGTCTAAGAATGGATCATGTTTTAGACATAGAAAGGAATTATGTTGGCAAATCTAAGATAGCCTAGACTTTTCAATAAGGTTTTGAGTTTCTAAACTTCTTGTAAGTAGACAATAAATACAAAAAGAAATAAAATTTATCAGACATATTCTACTATCTGTCAAATAGGAAATGTTTTTGTTTTGTCATCATTAATATAACATTTCCCAATAGTAACAGATAACCTTTATTAAGTGACTTTTATGAGCCAGACACCCATTTAATTCTTATAAAATTTTACAAGGCAGTTACTCTGTTATTTTCACTGATGTGGAATCTGAAGCTTAAATAAGTAACACATCCATGGTCACACAGCTCAACAGAGGGAGTACTGTCTGGCACCTTAGCTTAAGTTTAAACCAACATGTGATGCCAATTTTTAAGTACCTTGTTCTATTAACTAAGTCATTACTCATTCTATGTATACATCCTTTTCAGGTTTCCAAAGAACTTTCCCATTTGATCTTCATGTTAACTACAGATGAAGACATTCAGATACAGAGTTTGAACAACATCCCTAAAGCCATGAAGTTGGTTCTAGACAGGTCTTTGGACTCTTGGTTCAGTAGTACCCCAAAACTGTACCCAGGCACACTATCCAAGAAATTCAACAAAGTTTTGACTCACATGCTGATGCACAGCTTAACGTCCTTTACTAAAGGAAGAATTCTATTCATATCATTTGGCTTTAAATCGGGTTTGAGGAACATCTGTCCATGGGCCTTATCATTTAGTCTGGCCATGCCAAGGTATTACGGATGAGTTAATTAAAGGTTTGAGCAAATACAGCAGGATAATTTTTAAGTTGAGAATTTTGTATGGCCGGCAAGTTATATAAATACACACACACACATACATAAAAGACTAAGTGACTAACTACATCTGACCAACCGACTGACCGGCCAGTACATATGATGCCCACTGGTAATCCTATATAATAAAGAGGTAATATGCAAATTGACCCTCATGCCCTCACAAGATGGCTGCCTATGACAAGGCTGGCAGAAGGGTTAGTGAGGGATGACCAAATGACTGAACAAGCATGCTATGTGGGGCAACCAGGCCGGCAGCAGGAGTA